>JXSR01S015406.1:14370-25607 GCA_000969725.1 Ophiothrix spiculata | reverse complement strand
CACAGAATTTCCCCAAAGATTCATAAAGGACATAGTGTTCGCGCAACATCATGGGGTCCGAGTAGGTTACTGCACCCCACAACTTTTTTTCCACTAAGAAAATGCAATGGACCTAGGTAACATTTTCATGGGTTCAGTTTTAGGAAACAGAGACAGGCTTTGCCCCGGGGCTTTTCCCCCAGTCACAAACCATCTCCCCTTGAATTGTTGCCTCAGTTTACGTTACCAACAGAAATTTTATACTCAATTTTCCCTTGTTTTTTGATAATTCAGATGTAAAAAGTCTGTGCGCTTAATTCGCAAATTTCAAGATGTTATGTTTAATTTAAGTCAACATTGGCAAAGAATTTGCGCTAATTTCAAAACTTTTAAAACAATATTTAGCTGAAATTAGCAGATTGACCGATTTTTTTTTGATTTATCGATGGTTAATTTTGACATGACCTTTTATTAAAGGGGCCGTGGCTAAGGTTTGCCCCGGGGCCCGGGTAGGGGCTGGGGGGATCACGTGCCCCCCCCCCCCAGTTTGATGAGTTAGTCGGGCGAAACGGCCCATTCGGGCATCTTGACACAAAAAAGATAGAAAATTTCCCTTTGTTTTTGATAATTCAAATATGAAAAGGCTAAAATTTTGCGCGCTTCGCGCGAAATTTCTGTTATTCTGTCAATATTCAGTCAAAATTTGCCGTGTTTTGCGTAAATTGAAAAAAAAATTATTATCAAACCCCCACATAATTTCACAATTTACCCTTCTGCCGCTATTGGTCATTCGGGGGAAACTCATGGTTGTGCCCCCAACTCAAAAAATCCTGGGCACGCCACTGATTTGATATCTGATTTGAACATAGACATACGTAATAAAATTATTCCTTTGGAATATACTATGATTCAGTAGGCAAAAATAATATTACAGAATGTCATGTTATATGTTGTTTATGCTGCTTTGAATTTTAGGGGGTTTTTTTTGTAAAAGCTTTATTTGGATGTAGTCCCTTTTACAATTAATCTATTTAATTAGGCCGTGTATGTATAGGTCGAAATCGGAACTTATTCATGTTTATGTAAAGGTTTATTTACACCCTGACGTGGATTTAGACCTTTTAGGAAATAAGATATGGATTTAGGCCCTTTTTGAAGCAAACATAGCTTTTTTTTTCTGGTAAGCTCAATGAATGCATCTTCTGAGGTAAATAGTGTGGACAATATTATTGGATATTAAGATAAGCCCTTTCTCAATGCAAACATTTAGATCAGTAATGTACAGATGTTGAAAAGGATTCTACAAAAAATATAATGAAACCTGATATCAATTATTTGAATTAGAATTATTTCTAAAGCTTCAATTAAATATGTATATAACTTGTTTATTTAAAAGTCAAATGTCCTTATATTTTGTAAGCATGTGCAGATATGAAAATCTAGATTAAATCAATGTTTTAAAACAGCGCATAATGTCACGTTATGTATGAATGCTTTAAATTCTCTTAGGGAATGACTGCATTACACTACGCTGCCTCGGAATTTAATGTGAAGTTGTGTGAATTACTGCTCAAAGCAAATGCAGATCAGAATGCAATTGACAATGAGGTAAGTGTACTTGAAAACATTCAAGGTTTCATTTATGAAATTGAAAATGAAGAGTTTATTTCCAAAATAGAATTTAGAAGTAGACCCTAATGCGAAAAGCAAGTCGGTAAGTGCGATTATATACCATAAGCTTTTTTTTTAATGTAATCTCCATTTCTAACAAATTCAGTGAAAACTTTCCAATGTAAAGGCAGATCCTAATGTGACTGACAGCAAGACAGGTTCATGCTATTAAAAAATATTGAGTTTGTCAAATGTAAGAACCAATAGTAAATTAATATTAGTATGTTCGTAAAGGTATGGATATACATGTCTATTTGAAATACAAATTGGGTTTGTTAGAAATAAGAGCCAAATTTTGAATAACAATATTATTGAATCGGTAAATACGTCGCTGCAGTTCAGACAAACAATGTGATCAGTAATGTACTTATAATATCTAAATCTATGTCTTATTTTACTTTTCAAAGTTTGTATGACATTTGAATCTAAATATGGGAAACTAGTGCGTAAATAATTGTCAGTATTTACCTTTTGTTAAAGTTTGTTTCAGAATCAAATCTCCGTCTTTCTAAGTTATATTAGTTATGTATATAACGCGTGCAAAAAACCACAAGATTCTAAATTTTGAAATTCCAAAATTTCCTTTGTTTTATAAAAACGTATGAAAAAAGTATAGATCCTAGATGTTTTCCTTTTTGAAATCACAACAAGAATGTCACGTACCTGCTTAGTATTAGAATCTTGTTTCTTCTACAATGGTATGACACCAATATATTCAAGTAAATATGTGATATCTCAATTAACTTACTTAGGGACAAAGTTCAACATTGTTGTCCATCCCATTTAATAGTGATTTGTAACCGAAGCCGGGGGACAAGGGGGGGGGGGGGTTTAATTCCAGTTTTAGATTTAATTTCCGATTTAAATATTATGCCTACTGACAAACAGTCCAACATGCATATGAATGTTTGTATCTAATGGTTGGTGAACGATGGTGTAATTAAATTTCAAACTCAAAATCACGTTTGAATAATTTGACCTAAACAAGTCCAAATTCAATCTAGAAAACAGTAAATATAACAATATATAACATATAATAAATTATGTTAGACAAAGCCAGAATTTGACTTAAGCTTTCGACATCTTTCACGACGTCTTGATCACAAGTGACGGTATCTACTGCTTTTCCCACTAGTATTGTCCTTCCTAGAGGGCGAAATTCCTTTGTTTAGCAGCGGATCATAAAATGATCAAGAGAATACGACCCTATGTCGCGGTTGAAAGTTTTGTCCCCTCGCCTCCTAATCCAGATTGCTTCTCTAATTTTCCTGGTGAGAATATTGGAGTCCTTGTCGAGAATTTTGGGGTTATCCCAATCAATGACATGATTTTCAGCTGCAATGTGGTCTGTGATTGCCGATTTATTAAATTCTGAGGTGGATGACTTTCTCGCTGCACGAGTGAACTTTTTATTTGCAAATTTCTCTGCGTCTCTTTGATGTTCGAGTAATCGTACTCCAAACGGTTTGCCGGTTTCACCAACGTATGAACTATCACATCCTTTACAACAAACCTCATATACCACTCCACAACTTTGACAAAGTTCCAGTTTGTCCTTTGGATGGACGAGAAGATTTTTCAGCGTGTTAGATGGTTTGAATGCTGCGTTGATATTGTGTTTCAGGTAGATTATCGGATAACCCTTCCACATATGGAATGACAATCATGCCTTTGGATATTGTGTCTCTTTGTTCATTTCTCTTTCTAGATTGTGTCCCATTTTCATTGTTCTTACTTTCCATCTGGTGTTTGACTCGATCAAATGAGCATTTGGGATAGCCACATCTCTCGAGGGCTGATCTTATTTTTTTCCCTCCTTTACTTTGTCTTCCTCCTCTGTAACAATGATATTCATTCGGTCCATTAATGTTCTGATGACACCCAACTTCTGGTGGAGAGGATGTTGCGACTCAAAATTCAGATATTGGTCGGTATGCGTTTTCTTTCTGTAGACCAGTAGCTTTATGGAACCATCTTCCTTGCGGACTATGAGCGTGTCTAAGAATGGAATCTTACAATCTGTCTCTTCCTCGTACGTGAATTTTATGTTTCTCGTGGGGTCTAAACAAAGGAATTTCGCCCTCTAGGAAGGACAACACTAGCGAGGAAAGCAGTGGATACCGTCACTTGTGATCAAGACGTCGTCAAAGATGTCGAAAGCTAAAGTCAATTTCTAGCTTTGTCTAACATAATTTATGGATATATTTGGAATTTACAAGCCTACAAAATATGCATCTATTTCATGAATATGTAACATATCTATGACGGAGTAGACTTGAATACCTAAAAGACATGTAAATAGCCTACCCTTTGAAACAAAAATACACTACGCAAACGGACAGCTACAAAAAAGTATCCCAAGGACATAGCAAGGACGGGCACACAAATCGAAAAACAGAGGATGCATATTATTAACATGGGGTAAATTCTAAGATTGGGTTAATTATTTATATTTTAGTATGAGGGATCGTTTAATGCAGATCAAAATGTTTGACAGAACTTAAAATTTAAAAAACATTATTACGATATTATGGATATAGGTCTAGTTTTTGTTTAATTAAGTTAGTAGAGATGTGAGGCAGAGGAGTCCTCCATAAAAAGAAAAGGGTGGATATAAATATTGTTGGTCGTTTTCACTGAAGACGACGATTTCAAAAATAATCTAAATGTGATGTATCCTATTGAATTTTGACCATAATAAGCAGTGTTAAAAGCTAGACAGTCTTTTTCGATTACATTTTCTGAAAGGGCATTAGTCATATAAAGTGAAAATACAGTAAGATTTCACTTGTCTAAGGTTTGTTCGAAATACCTGATAACCAACCAGGGTCAAAATCCCTCTCGACATTTTCCTGTCAAATTGAATAAAATACATATATACTGTTACTATAATGTCACAAAATTGTCATATTATTCTATAAATTTCTAATATTTCATAAATATTAAACATATGCTGCGAAATCAAACTTGAACAATAATGATGTTGTAAGTCAAATCTTAAACAATAATGTGTTGGAAGTAATGATCAAGACTAACTCTTTAACACAAATCGTATCTTCATTTTGTAAATCATTTATGTTGATAATTTACTGTTTATGCACTTTCAGTTTTCAATTTTCAATTTTTCGTCCACATTTTAAACCAAATATAGTTCTCCATTAACTGCTCATTGTAAGCAATGGGTAGATTACATTTTGTTCATCAAAAACTAAAGCGTACTATAATCACGTGTTTACTTATTGTGGACTGAAGTATGAAACTTCGCATTCGGTCCCTCAGTGGCAAACAAATTCAAATCGACCCAGTCGTGTTGGCTTAGTGTAAAAAGCGAAAGCGGAAGCGGAAGCGAAAGCGCAAGCGCAAGCGAAAGCGCAAGCGCAAGCGAAAATTAGTGTAAAACGCGGAAATTGTTATGGTCGCACAATACTGAAATATGCCAAATTAAATATTATTTAGGGTGCCGGTAGGTAATTTCTTACTACGACCCAACAAAGGAAGACAGTTATTTCCAATGAGGCCTGAAAGGGTCATCCCAAAATACAAGAGTAGGGCCTATGTTACATAATGACAAAGAGTGTATGGCCTAATAGCTTGGTCACAATTATCGTACGAGCGGCCTACGAGGCTACGAGTGGTGGTTAGTACATCTAATAGGACCACGCGACGCCCTCGCTGCTCGCTTTACACACTGCTCGTGATCCTTTTAAACGGACTAAACACTGCTCTCAGGCTGATCGTACGATTATTGTGACCACAGCTTAAGTTGTTATCAAATAATAATGATCATAATGATAATAATAAATAACAATAACAATAGAGAAATATACGCCGGCGAATATATTTTTTGACTTCATCGTTGTATATCTCAGGTTTAATAGAAATATTATACGTCAAAAAAATACGGTGGCGTATAAATTTTGACTTCATCGTTGTACATCTCTGGATTATATGGTTAGGACTGTTACAAAGGTATTTTTATACTCAAAACTATACGTCGCCGTAAAACAAGTTGTAAGAATAAGGTGATGAACTCTCAACTCATAGCAAATGTTTTGATGTTTCTAACGTATCACATTGTAAATTGAAATTTTATACGTCAAACTATATTTGACGTACATTTGGGCGTACATTACAAGTAGTTAGATTAAGTGGTCAGAAGAAGTGGTCAAAACAAGTGGACAGGTTACTGAAAACCACCATTAAGGCGTCTTTTCGTACAAGGGACCTACGTAACTTCCGAACCGAGCAAGTAAATTATCTGGCCGGTTAACAGTGGCGTAGCCAGGCCTTTCGAGTGAGATTGAACGGGGTTTCATTCTTAAAGAGTGAAATGTCACTCTTATAGAGTTATAATTCACTCTTTGAGGGAGTGAAAATTGTCACTCTTTTAAATATTGGTCACTGACACCGCTCTTTTCAAAAGAGTGTAATTTCACACGATCTCAATGTTACAATTTTCCACTCTTTACCAGTACCTAGGATAATATCATTTTAATTGGTCATATTTCAGTAGTATGCGACCTTAATAGTTTTTGCTTTTTACACCGATTTTCCCTGTCGCTTTCGCTTGCGCTTCCGCTTCCGCTTTCGCCTTTTACACTAAGCCGTCGTGTTCATGCTAGTTAGCATAAAGAGATTTATCGACCGCGCTATTAAAATTTGTTTTGCCCATAAAATCGAAACCAAATAACTTTTTGATTTTATTTTTGCAATGTAATGGTACTTGCAATATGCAAATTTGAGCAAAATTTCATGCGAAAATTCTTTCAGGTACACGGTTTTTGGCGGGGAAATTTTGACTTGTCACAGATTTTTTTTCGGTCGTCATTTTGAAACGGTTCATCCGATGTTCAAAAAATGTTTTCTGTTTTTTTTGTGTGTGTTCCTTTTTATATACATGCTTTGTCATTGACCAGACTTTCAACGTAAAATTCATACCGGAAGTGTGTTTTAAGGGTCTCTAGGAACATACCCTTGGGCACCAACGGGTGGGAAATACCTTGATCAACTACTAGTTAAACCACTATCTCAAGCACTTTGATTTCAAGCAGACATGATGGAACTTTTATTAAACTTAAAATAATTCCAGGACTAAATGTCCATCAATTGATCCCGCATTTGATTATCAATAGATAATAGTATCTTCGATACATATCGTGCCGTAAACATTTTAAGTATCATCATTTTTCTATTGAGAGACCACTCATCATCGTGCATGCTGCATACTACAACAACAAGGGAAAGTGGGATTTTATGGAAACAATGTCGATTAAAAATTGCTCGCAAAATTGTTCAGAAGAATGGGAAAACACATTAATAAAAAGCTTCATTGAATAGATGAGTCCTGAGAGTCCTTTTAAAAGTGGATTCAGATTCAGCACATTTGACAGACAGCGGTAGATTAAAGATTGTGAGTTACCCAGGGGGCACGGGGGTATAACTGACACGGCGGATTGTCAAGACGTGTCCTATCTAAAAGTGTTCTATGGACCTAAAGCAACATCCCTAGGTAGGACACGTAAATCAATCAACTGCATGGGGGTAGAAATCCAAGATGGCCGCCAACATTCCCGCCAAAATACTATATTTTCATTATAATGGCATACAAGTATCTTGTAAAACACTTAATGTTCAAAATTATTATTGGGAAATGGCTTCTGGAGCTATAACAGATACATTTGACTCCAAGTTATGTCATATGCATATTTCAAATTCAAGATGGCTGCCAAAATGGCCGCCCAATATAACCGATTTTCATTAAAATCAACCAAAACAGCCTTTAAACTGTCTAATATCATATATACTCAACAGGAAACCAATCAATCAATCAATCAATCAATCTTTATTTGTTTTCATCACATAATAGACAATGATAATTTATAATGATACAGTTTAAAATTATACTACGTAACAGTCTATACAGAGATGTGGATGCCATCAAAAACGCAAAGCGTGTGTCAGATGGCAACCATAATAGAGTTACAAGATGAGAGAAAAAATATAAATATATATCAAGACACATTAAACATACAAACATTGATGACGATATTTCATACGTCTCAGTAGTAACCGTCTGTATAAAATAAATCTAACGGGTACAATATTTTTTAAGATATGTCAAATAATTATACATGTATTATAAAAGTAATTATACACGTGATACATACCGTATAGGTATTTGTACCGTATTGGTATTATAATTGATTTTAATCTTAAAATACCCCTTTCGCCCAACAATGGTCTAACCCAGACAGTTAGGTCACGTAAACCACACCTACCATGTCATACGGAACTATGTTTTCATTGTTCATTGTGACAGCTGATTGACATTGAAACGACAGAATGTCACGACGATTTGAAATCCCAATATATCTATTGATCTTATTCAACAGTTTATAGATAGGCGAGGTCACGCCAATTTAGCACCAGCACATCAGAGCACATGTACTCAACATGTATACTTGAACACACAACAGTAAAACCAATGAAATAATGACCAACCAGCTTGGATTAGAAAAACCATTGTTTTCAGTATATTTAGCTGGTTATTAATGTTATCTACAGACTATTACCTAACTTATGCGCTGATCAAATCCCGAATTAAAATACTAGAAAAGGCAAATTATAGTGGATTGTCGTACAATTTTTACTAGACATCTGTGGTATTTTCGGCATGGTGTAAAACGCCAGTCAAACGCCTCTAAAAATCAACATTTTCAGCATATTCGATCACGTTAATTTACATTTTTTCTGCCGATAATATTTTTCATAGTCTCAACATGATTATTTGACTAAGTTTATAAAGCATTGACTGAAAGTTTTCCTAATCTTGTAAAAATAAATTTATCATTGTTTTTTCTATGGGTTTGCATTGCACATTTAGAGTACGGTAATGATGACATCATAATAGGGGCGCGGCAGAGGTGTAACCAATCACAGGGCTAACAGTCATTATAATTAGATCAATATCGACGGGGTAATTGAAACTGTTTTGTTGCTATTGGAACAATGCGCTTCAAATGGTTGTGATGTATCTCACTGATATTTTTGAAATCACTGAAGTGTCGCGGAGTTTTCTAGGATATTCAGAGCTGCTCAATGTTCTGTCAGGTGTACTATACATGTAGTCGTACTGTACAGTAAGCTTACTAAAACCATACTTCGATGCTGAAACCAGAATCGCAGTTGACGACGTATTGGAGTAAACGTTTATGTAGGGTGACATTATTGTGGATGTAGTGTCAAGAGGTAAGAATAAATTTCATGAATAGTGATAATCCACTGTAAGCTTAAATTGGAAAGTAGTAAATTTAGTTGCATAAACAGTAAATAGTATCAATAAAGGCCACTGAGGCGGACCGGTAGCACAAAATATTTGGTTGCTGTGGTACATTTGCACCACAGCAACCATTAGCATGATTAGAGACTGATGAGACCTAGTCCTGGCACCATGACTTGACCCAGTGGTGTAACCAGACTTTTTGAAATGAGGGGGCGAGAAGGGGCAAACATGTTTCAGGGGGGGGGGGGGGCGAAAATAAGCAAAAATCGGAGTTCTCCATAGACCCATGTACAAAGTCAAATTTCATTTGGTCAATTTTCACGGTAAATTAAGGTGTTTCCGTCCCATAAGACCCCCGGGGACAAAACAGTTGCCTAAAACCTCGGCTGAAGGGACGTTTGAGAGCCCCTATTCCCCCTTCGGGTCAAAGGGGCCCCCTGTAACCCTGGGTCGCTAATCCCAGCCCGGTGTAATGAGACTGAAAGTCCCCAAAAATCAGCAGTCCGGGTCTAATTGAACTACACGGAATAAGTCGCAATCGATGATGTATTGATTGCACATGTACAAGTACGTTATACATAATTTAATAGTAGGTAGGACATACAGTCACACGGACTCTACATTTCATTACACCGGTCGCAATGATATAAGGTGCTTCCGTCCCCTGAAAACCCCGGGGACAATAGGGGTGACTAAAACCTTAGCTGAAGGGACGTTTGAGGGTCCCTATTCCCCCCTTGGGGTCAAAGGAGCCTCCCGAAACTCTTTGTTGGTAGACCCACCCCGCTCAAAATGAATTAAGGTGCTTCCGTCCCCTATAAAACCCCCGGGGACAAAAGGGTTAAAAACCTTGGCTGAAGGGAGGTTTGAGAGCCCCTATTCCCCCTCGGGGTCAAAGGGGCAAGTTCTCCCAGTCCCTCATCCGGGTAGGTAAGTCAATATCTACTCACCCTCTCTCGATCCAGTAGGCAAGTCCGTCGTCTATTTCTCCCTCGTCCAAGTAGGCAAACCAGAGAGCCCTATTCCCCCTTTGGGTCAAAGGATCCCCATGAAACCTTTTGTTGATAAACCCACCAAGTTCACAATGAATTAAGGTGTTTCCGTCCACTAATATCCCCCGAGGGGACAATTGTAGGGGTTCCTAAAACCTCTGCTGAAGGGACGTTTCAGAGCCCTATAACCCCTTGGGGTCAAATGAGCCCCCTGAAACACTCGGTCGGTAGACCCACCCCGCTTACAATGTGTTTCCGGCCCGCCGGGACAATAGGGGTGTCTAAACCTCAGTCGACTTTCGAAAGGGACGTTTGAGAGCCCATATTTCCCCTGGTGGTCAAAGGGGCCCCTGAAACCCTTGGTCTACTGTCCTTTTCTACTCCTTCCTTTTCGAGCAAAACCCCCGGGGATAATTAAACTTAAGGCCTTAAACCTTAGCTGAAGGGACGTTTGAGAGCCCCTATTCCCCTCGGGGTCAAAGGGGCAAGTTCTCCCAGTCCCTTTCCCGGGTAGGCAAGTCAATTTCTACTCACCCTCTCTCCAGTAGGCAAGTCCCTCTTCTATTTGTCCCTCGTCTAAGTAGGCAAATCATTTTATACTCCTCCTTCTTCTGGGTAGGTAATTCTCTTTTTACTCCCTCTCTCCCGAGAAAAGAGATGATGCCGGTGATGGTTTACAAGGAAGAACTTACCTATCCGGGCCGAGACGAAGGGGATGATTGGACAGTATTTCTCAGGGGAAAGACAGGGAGATGAGCAGAAACTTGTGTTTATGGTGGGAAAGAAGGCTTTATGATATTTACCATAGAAATAGAAAATGATATATTATATGGTGAAATGAACCCCCAAAAGCTTGTCATTATCCCTGTCCATATAAAGTTCAAGAAAGTCAATCTAAAGTTGGATTTGAAAAAAGGACCCAGTCATAAGGTACTTGGTCAGATTATTATTTTTTAGAAGTAATATTTTTTTTTTTAGTTAATTATAATAACATGAAATATTTTGAGAAAAGGTTTTGGTTATAAACCTGTTAACTATTAGTACCTTTTTGAAGATCAACATATAGGGCCTACCTATAATTCCCTTAAGTAGTAAATCTCTTAAATCAGTTCTGCCTGAGTACTTTCGGAAATCAAATATGGCTTACTTTTCATGCGGTCGCATCACATACCGAGTTTCCAAAACAGTAAAAAGCACACCCACCACATACTGATATAATATTACCCACAATATTACCATATCAGTTTTATTTAATCTCTGTCAAATAATTCCTTTATTTTTTCCTAATCTTGTAAAAATAAATTTATCATTGT
>JXSR01S015406.1:0-13550 GCA_000969725.1 Ophiothrix spiculata | reverse complement strand
GATTTTTTAATGTTAGCATCTAGTTTATTCCAGTTAATAGGACCTTGTGTTTTCATATTATTTTGGGCTATTTTCGTTTTTGTTGTATCAACATGGAAGTCATTGGCATGCCTAGTATTATGGTCATGAATTTCAGATTGGGTAATGAATTGATTGTTCGGTAAATTCGGTGGGAGCAGTTCATGATGGTAGCGATACATGTGTATAGCTAATTGGTAGGCATAAATATCATGGATTTTAACATTAAGGTTCTACACAACTAAATAGCTACTGAGAAACAAGCCGTGTCAATTAGACGGACTATTTGCTCACGCGGCATCCAGAGAACCTACTCTAAAAAGCTTGAAACTGGGCTTAGATGTGTAATCATTACAGTACCCCATAGGATAAAAATCACTATTATTACTTAGAAAATTTTCTGGCCTATAATGCAAGTAACCCCATTGCACCTGAGGAAACCTATAGTCTGAAAAGACAATACCATGATTACCAATTCAATTCAGTCTCGGAGTGTTACGTGTAATCCGATTATCACCTCATCAGGATTTATTTTGGACATAGCCAAGACGTAATTGCTTTTCACTGGTACCCCGACTAGACTTGGACCTTCAATCCAATCTAGTCCTGTCATAAAGGACTACCACAGTAATATCTTTATAGGTACAAATGGCAAACCAAAATAAAACCATCCCTGTTATATTGACTATCCAGAAAGAAATAATCTATATTATATGCACCAGTAACCAGTTGATTATGGGGAAGTACCCTGTGATTAGAAAATAGAATAAAAAAAAACATGCATGGATAATCTTGTATCATGTTTTATTTTATAATCACTGTCAGAGAGTTTATGCATCTGATAAATAAGCAGTGTCATTTTGGTCCATTTTTGTGACAGATTTTCAAATTACATGGGACATGTTATTTTATGGTTATTTATTATGGTTCATTTCATGTGATAGATATCAGAATGAAAAGTGAACGTGTCTGCTGCAAAATATATGTTGAGATGCGCACTTACGTGCTAGTGGTTTTTACGTTGTGGGAATGATTTTAGGGCTCCGTACATATACGTGAGAGTGTTTTTTGTCGTGTGTGCGTACGCGCAATTTTTTTTTTGGGTGTGTGTGTGTGCTCATATGCGTTATAGTTTTTTTAGAAATGTACAGGTTACACTCATAGGCACTAGTGTTTTGGGGTGCGTAGTGTTTTATTGGTGTGCGCGTACGAGTTAATGGTTATTTAGGTTGTGCAAGTGATATAATTTATGTTACGCACATAAGTGCAAGAGTTTATGGGGGTTTGCGTGTACGCGTAAGTGTTTTTTGCGTGCACGCGTATACGTTAGTGATTTTTTAGGTTTGCGCAAGTATTGTAAAAGTTACACACATGCACGCAAGTGTTTTTGGGGTGCGCGTGAACGCAAAAGTGTTTTTTAACGAGTGCGCACGTACGCCTTAGTGTTGTACGCCTTATCTTAGTTTTTAGGTTGCGCAAGTGATTTAAAGGTTACGCACACACAAGTCTTTTTAAGGAGCGCATGTACGCGCAAATGGTATATTAGGTGTAATTCTATACAGCTCTGTTGAAAAATTTTGCATTTTACATGAAGACCAATGAATCTGATTATGATTCGAGAATTTCAGTCGTTACAGTGAATAACTGAAGCAAAATCAACACGCCACGGCAAAAACAAAAAATATTAATTTACAAAACGACTATGACGGGACTCGAACCCACGATCTTCTGCTTCGGAGTCTCAAAGCAACACCGTTGCACAACGCGAATACTTGTTGTCTACGGGATATTTATTATATTGTATTGGAAGTTGTGCATGCGTAATCAATCACAATAAACAGAAGAATATTATTCAAATTCCCCCTCGTATACATCGTTAGCTTGAATAGTGTAGCGGTTATAGAGCAAGTTTTGAAATCTAAAGATCGTGGGTTCAAGTCCTGCCTCAGTCGTTTTGTATGTTATTCTTATGTGGTTCTTCTTATGCAGTCTTTTGATCAGGAATGATAGGCATAATGAGCTCGTTAACAGGGTCTTTACGATTGTAACAGTTAAAAAGTGATTTGTACAGATCAATATCTTTGACCTCGCTGATCCCAGGTAATTACCTAAGCAATCAAGCCAAGGCAATAGACAATTTAATGCCTATTATGCATGGGTGATTAAACAACAAAAGCTAGCAAATATGAGTGTTATAATTTATACAGTTACTTTCTCAATGGGAAATTTGTATAGGGGAATAAAAGTGAATATTATCGAGAGGGGATCTCTAATGTAAAATATGAATATTTCATATTGCATTGTTAAATTAAAGTGTCTTGTTTCATTTTTTGACATTTTAATTGAGAAGCAATCAAATATTATTCCGCAGGAGTGATTCGCCATAAACGCCCCCAAAACAGGAGTTTGTATATAATGATATGGGATCCGGAACAAAAATGAGGGCAGTATGGTCTCATTACCTTCGACGCCAATTTATAAAATAATTTTCCAGGTAATAGTATGCTGACAATTTGACTATTTGTAGCATAAATGTTATACTTTCACCCCACAATGCCCGTTTATTCATGTGAGAATTCTAAATACGAGAAAAACAGCCTCAAAAATGATCATTTTATCATATAAAAGTATAGGAAAGGCATTTAGTTGTGTATAACCTTAAGGGTTCCAATATAATCATTTGCCCCTAATAAATATTGTAAGCTTGTATCAAAATTAAAATGGTGCCTGTTCGGAGATTCAAAATGGCCTCCAAAATGTGTTTTTATGCGCAAAAAGGCATTTCAAAACAGTGTCAAAAACAACAAATGTTCAATATATTCGATCGGAAATGGCTTTTAGGGTAGCAATTTTTCTAAAATAAGGGTGTCAGTATGTTATAAATCCGATATGGAACCTGTTTAGAGATCCAAAATGGCTGCCAAAATACAATTTTAGGCCAAAAAATGGGTTAAAGATGGTTTTAATCAGTATAAAAAAAACACCAAATGTTCACAATAAGCGATGGAAAATGGCTTTGAGGGTAATAATAAGATAATTAGGGTGTTAGAATACTTTAATTCAGCATGGAGTTTGTTTAGAGATCCAAAATGGCCGCTGCATTTTGCAAAAACTGGTTAGAGACACTTCAAAACAGTATCAAAAACAGAGGCACTTTGAAAAACAGTATCAGAAACCCCAAATATTCAAAATATCCAATGGAAATGGCTTTGAAGGTAAAAATAAGATCATATCTTTCCAAATAAGGGTGTAAGAATACTTTAAATTCAACATGGAGTTTGGAGATCCAAAATGGCCACTGCATTTTGCAAAAATGGGTTAGAGACACTATGAAAAAAACAGTATGAAAAACAGAGGCCCTTTAAAAACAGTAAACACCAAATGTTCAAAATATCCGATGGATGGCTTTGAGGGTAAAAATAAGATCATTTCTTTCCAAATAAGGGTGTTAGCATGCTTTAAATTCAATATGGAGCTTTTTTAGAGGTCAAAGATGGCTGCTGCATTTTTATGTGCAAAAATAGGTGAGAGACACTTCAAATTAAAACAGTATCAAAAACACTAAATGTTCAAAATATCTGATGGAAAATGGCTTTGAGGGTAACAATAGTAGCATTTCCTATCAAAAAAGGATGTTAGCATGTTTCAAATCCAATATGGTGCCTATGCTGGTCACAAAAATACGACTTTATGCTTAAAAACGAGTTAAAGTGACTAAGAATCCATTAGAGATCCCCTCTCGATATATTGCACTCTTATTCCCCTATACAAATTTCCCATTGAGAAAGTAACTGTATAAATTATAATACTCATATTTGCTAGCTTTTGTTGTTTAATCACCCTTGTATAATCAAATGTTTGTGGTCAGTTCTGCTTGACTTGGATGATAAATCTGCATGACATATTGGTTTACTTGTTAAACCTCTAAATACTTTTGTATGGTGATCATTTCGATCATGGTTCAAAACTAGAAAGCGAGAACCAGTTGTTCGGGTGATAATCGGATTACACGTAACACTTCGAGACTGAATTGAAATTGTGATCATGGCATTGTGATATTTTACTATTGCTTTCCCTGACTACCATAGGGAAATAGCAATATACATGCTTCAAAATATTTCTAAGTATTAAGTGTGCATATTATCATACCCGACTCAGTAATGCAATAGAAACTGGCTTTGAGGGTAACTATGGGAGTATTTGTACCTAAGTAAGGTTGTCAGCACGTGACAATTTAATTTTGTAATGTAATAATGTCGCTTATATCCAGTATCTTGCATAAAATTGTATATATAAATTTTGGCGACCACTTATATTCAGTATAGACTCAATTATAGATTTTGAGCATGCAAACAGCGTTACATAGGAAGAAATGTTCACATCGTTACCATTAAGGGGACCATTCTGGTGGTATTGCGTCAATTTTCAATCTCAATTTTTGGCATCATCAATAACTCAAAACATATAAAACCTTATATAAAGTATAAGTATTCAATTCCGCAGGGAACCATGTTGCCGGATTTTGAAAATGTTGTTTCGCGGTTGCCATGGTAACCAATAAGCACATTCTTTGCACATTTTTACGCATAATTTAAATTTGGAAAATAAAATCAAAATTTTGAATACATGGTTCCCTAGATATGACTTTTAACAGTATGCATGCCAAATTTTGTTAAAATTAACAAACCGTTTTTGAGTTATCGTCGTTTGAATAATGCAAGTTTGCGTAATTCTTAATTTTGAGATACAGGCCTTTAATGTTGAGGACATTTAGAGGGCGCTTTTAAGAAGAAATTTGTAATTGTCTCGCCCTGAAAATTTTTCAGAAGAGACATACCATTCCTTTAAACTGTCCGCCGTCCGCCGTCCGCATTTCTTGTCCGGAGCAAATCTCGGAAACCGTAGGCCCTATGTTGATTATATTTGGTGAGTGGGTAGGGTTGGTGCTGAACTGGCGCTGCAAACAATTTGAACGCAAACTACGCATATTAAGTACCTAATTTGCATAATTTATGCGTGATTTGGTATTTTAAGTATATCTCCTAAACCATAAGGGCTATGGTAATGAAACTTGGTGACATGAAGGGGTTCGGGATTAGCACACGCGCCGCGCCTTTTTTTTTTTTTTTGGGGGGGGGGGTGCGGTGAAGGTCATTCAAGGTCAAAAGGTCATTTGAGGTCAATTTTTTAAAATTGTCTAAAAAGTTGACCTGAGGTCATCCGAGGTCATTTTGAGGTCAAGCTCATAACTCATTAGCCCCTGACCCCACGTGGATTAAACTTTGACCATAGAAAGTACTTGACCAAAGGTCAAGGTCAGTCAAGGTCAAAAGGTCATCTGAGGTCAAATTTTTAAAATTGTTCAAAAAGTTGACCTGAGGTCATCAGAGGTCATTTTTAGGTCAAGCTCATAACTCAGAGGTCATCCGAGGTCATTTTGAGGTCAAGCTCATAACTCATGAACATCTGACCCCACATGGATTAAACTTGGACCATAGAAAGTATTTGACCCAGCGTAAAGGACAGTCAAGGTCAAAAGGTCATTTGGGGTCAAATTTCCAAAATTGTTCAATGAACCCCTGATTTAGATCAATACGCATACCCTACTCCTATCCTATTCCATCCCACAACCAAATGATTAAGGCGGCGGTCAATTCAGTAGGCGGTCGATACGCAGGCGAGACTACTGGTTCGCGAACCATCTTGTTTAATTGCGGTAATCTAAATTATATGAAATTTAAATTATGATAAATAATGAAAAGAAAATAACTGCAATTGAGGCTTTTTATAGCTTTAAATTGATTTTTCCTAAAATTTATTAAATATCGCAGGGTGAGAAACAATGTAAAACATAAGAAATACCTCACCTGGTGATATTTAATGAGACCAATATTTTTGAAATTTATTTGAATAGACGTGAATGACAGTAATTTATTCAAAGCATATCAGTTAAGTATGAATATCTATTTTTCAAAATATTATTAAATATCCCCCTTTGAGGAATTTTACATGTTAAAGTATAGGAATTGTTGTGTTTTGACAAATTTTTACATGACATCTTGCACTAAAATACTCATATCTCAGTAACCGTATGTCCGTTTTTGATCAAACAAAAACCATTCAAAAGTTCAAAGTTCAAATTTTGTAGTTATTTTAAAAACGTATTCTTATGGTAAGCTCACATTTTTGAAAAATTTACCACAAGAATGGTCCCCTTTAAGTCATTTACCAGCTATTTTTGTGTACATTTGATGTTTTCGATACCGTTTCAAAGTCATCTTAACGGAGTTTTGAGCCTACAATCCTATTTCAGCGGCCGTTTTGAATCTCAGTTAAGGCTCTATATAGGACATGGAACACAGTAATACCCTAATTTGTGCAGAAATATTCTTATTGTTATTCTAAAAGCCATTTTCCATCAGATACTTTGAACATTTGGTGTTTTTGATATAGTTTTAAAGTCACTTTAACCCATTTTTTGGTATAAAAATATATTTGGTCGGCCACTTTGGATCTTAGTACTTGCTTTTTATTGAATGCAAAACATGCTAACACCCTTATTTGGCAAAAAATGCTCTTATATTTTACTTACAAAGCCATTTTCCATTGATTATTTTGAACATTTGGCGTTTTTGATACCGTTTGGAAATGCGTATAAACCTATTTTTCATATGAAAGCATATTTTGGGGGCCATTTTGGATCTCTAAACAGACTCAATATCAGATGTGAAACATGCTAACACCCTTATTTCAAAAGGAATGCTACTATTGTTATCCGAAAAGACATTTTCCATCGAATATTTTGAACATTTGGTGTTTTTAATCATGTTAATACTGTTTTGAAGTGCCTCCAACCCATTTTTGCGCATAAAAACACATTTTGGCGGCCATTTTGAATCCCCGAACAGGCGCCATTTTGAATTTTATACAGGTTAACAACAGAATTAGGTAGCCAATGATCTTGCTGTAACCCTTAATGTTACTTCCTGTTGATTATTTATGATATCAGGCACTTTAAAAGCTGTTGTGGTCAATTTTAATGAAAATCAGCTATTTTGGCGGCCATCTTGGCGGCCATTTTGAATTTGAGATATGTATATGACATAATTTGGAGTCAAATGTGTTTGTTTTAGCTCCAGAAGCTGTTTTCCAATAATAATTTTGAACACAAAGTGTTTTACAAGATACTTTTATGCCATTATAATGAAAATATGTGATGACTCACACCGAAAGGGGGGACTTCGACGATGAAATCAATTTGGATTTTTTCATATCATCTGTTGCAGCATTTTTGAAGCTTTAAAATGACACCTTACTTGTTGAAATTGATCAAGGAGATCAAATTTTACAACAGAAAACCTGCTGAAAATTCTTATTACTTTCTTTTTTTTTTGCTGCCTATTTTCGCCTGTATCTTAAAAAGTATTCTGTCGCAAAGTCCCCCTTTTCGGTGTGAGTCATCACATATAGTATTTTGGCGGGGATTTTGGCGGCCATCTTGGATTTCTACCCCCGTGCAGCAGATTGATTTATGTGTCCTACCTAGGGATGTTGCTTTAGGTCCATAGAACACTTTTAGATAGGACACTTCTTGACAATCCGCCGTGTCAGGTATACAATAAATTTGGGTTCGGCCCCCTAGGTAAGTGCTGATTCAAGGATTCCACATCACGAAATCTGTCTGGAAGGTAAATGGACAAATTGAGGCCAAGTTTATTCTTGATTTCCTATAACTTCTGTCCTGCACTCATCCTGATGGAACATGATATATAACTGTGTATGATCAGCGTACATAACACGATTCCATGGCGTCAATAATTTCTTGAAGCGAAGCACTGTACATGACAAATTTAATCCGTCCGGAGACTGACCCTGTGGCACACCGCTTGACAACATAACCGGATCAGATGCAGAATCTTTGATGATAACATACTATTTAGACAATGCGGCGTATAGATAATTGTTCAAGCAGGATGCGGTGATTGCATCAACCGCAGCCGTCATATCCAATAAAAAAAGAACAGCCTCTTGGTGTTGGTCAATAACACGCAGCAGATCCAGTGGCGTGCCCAGGATTTTTTGAGTGGGGGGCACAACAATCAGTTTCCCCCGAGTGACCAAAGGCAAAATTATGCAACTTTGAAAATGCGCACGTAACGCACGAAAAAATTTGTCAATTCAGATAAAAATTGGCAAATTTCGACTGAATATTGATAATACATGAAAGAAAGTTCGCACGAAGCGCGCAAATTTTTTCGCTTTTTCACATTTAAATTATCAAAAAAAAAAATATGACACGGACAATACGCATACTGAATTATTGCATTAGGTTGAAGTTGCTTAACATAAGCTCTTTCCATCATCTTAAATGTGACCCTGTCACATATTGATGTTTTCTCCAATTTTATAGGCCAAAAGTTTCCCCACCTTAAATTGGGCAACTTAATGGGCGTGCATGATTTCCCCTATTCAGTTTATTTTGAGGTGTTATTATTATGCAGATCAGTATTGATCTTCTTCATGTTGAGAAGACTGCATTGCAGTAACTCAGTGCAGTTATTCCTAACCCATGGTAGAGGTTGGATCATGTTGTTGGGTCCAGGCAAGAGGCTCAAAACAATGCCGCCAGAGTCCAGGCTAGAGACTCTATAAAAATTTGTGGGCAATTTTTATCCAAAATAGGGCATCAGTAGATCCATGTTGTGAAATGCAATTCAGTGCTGCAAACCTGCGTTCTTTATGCAAGAAACCTCAATACAGGAGATTTCTCGGGCGCACCTTGCTTTGTTTTACAAGCCAGTGTTTTACAGTGCAGCAAAAGCTTTCTCCTTGTGGATTCATACTTTTACTGGATGTCGGATATTGCCAACTATGTTTGTCACCACACCAATTTCTTGGAAATTGCTAGAAAAGCTGCAGATTGAATTTACGTGTAAGTGTAAAATGTATTATAATTTGTCTTTGTTTGATTTAAGATTTCAGTAAACATTTTTCAGTAAATATTTTGTGCAACAAAAATTTAATTCTTGCACACCAAATCATGTTATGAACAAAAATCCTTTGTGAAAAATACAACTAGTTTGGACCATTTTGAGGAGGAGTAATTTTAGTTTATGAGAATGAGTGATTTTGAATTTCATTTAATCAGAATAATTTTGGAATTGTTGAAACAAAATTTGATTCAACTTTTATGTGTATTGATAGCTGATTAGTTGATATTATTTTCATCAAAAGATTATTTGCTTTATTATATATTTTCAATGATGAAAAATTTCACATTTTCATCAACGCAATTGTTTGATTTATGTATTTTCAATGATGAAAAATTTCACATCATTTTAATCAATGGAATTTGTAAATATAATTATTTCAAGTGATGTGAAGATGACTTTGAAATGCTGATTAATTTCGTGAAAGACTCATGATACAAGTTGATGAAATTATTTCATGTAAATTTTATAAATAGACTTTGATAATTTCAACATCAATGTGAACATTGAATATTTAATGTGATGTTAATCAAGTTCCTGTATAATATTCTTTTATTATACAGCCATATGGTTTATGTCTTCAATTTGATTCGCCAAAGCGAACGCCGTCAAAGAAAGAGATACCTACCTGATTCTATGCTACAATTTGAACTTACCAATGTGAACGACATCAAAGAACTGGATACCAGATGCTATGCTGCTGATCTTTCAGATGTAATGGAAGAGAGTATTAACACCGTGAAAACTGTATCCTTATGTGAGCTCACATTAAACAAGTGTATGCATACCATATAAATCAATTTCAAAGATCTTTGAAAGCCAAGAGTTATTTATCTCATTGAAATACATGTAGATTGAGAAGTCAAGAATAGAATTCCATCAGTACTTTATACAATCATCAAGAAATGAACTATTATTCTTAATTGATATTTATTCTATATTTTTGTATATAATTGATTGAGAAGATGTAAAATTAAACTTATTTCTCAGAACATATAAGATTTGTAGTGTTCATATTTTATTGTACATATGATTTCTTCATAACCAGCACTATTGTCTGGGTAACCATATCTTACTCATGACAGACCCGTTATATTAAAAGGTACCTTAAGGGTCCCAAAATCAAAAGTGATTTTTGGTCTCATCTCAGAGATTATATTTTACGGTTTAAAATGATACCTTGCTTTTGGTTATTGGATGTTCGATTGCAAAGTATCACCAAATTGGCAAAAGGCATAGGGCCGATTCGGTAACTATAATTCTAGGAAATTCGAGTTCAAAGTTTTTGAACTGAGTAAAATTTAAATGGAGAGAGAATTTTTATCTTTATTTTTAACACAATTTTTCTTTTGATGTTGAAACCTGATTAATACAGAATACACATCAAAGGTAACGTTTCTGATGAAGTTAGAAATTTGACCTTGTACGTGATATTTGACTATGCTCACTGCTCAGCTTCAATGGCCTACGTCAGCCTAAAGGTACCTTTCGATATGACGGGTCACAAATAAAGAGAGCACTTTGGAGACAGGGCGATAATTGCGGAACTCCTATGGATCTAAAGATGGGTTTTTGAGCAGAGTTGTCACACATGCAGTTTTTATAGCATGGGGAATAGTTCCTGTCAGTAAACACGCATATATAACAATATGTGTAATGATCGGAGTTAACCAATGTTAACATGTCATTGCAGTCTTTAAAGATGGACGCAGGCAATGGATCCATTGGCCAAGACTTGATTGGCACAGACCTGATAATTCTTTCAACATCTTCTTCCGACACACACTCAAGTTCTTTAAATGTGGTTTCAACTATAGTTTTGTCAAGGTCCTCTCTGAAATTCTTGATCTTATTGTCAAAGAAACCAGCGATGGCTTTGCGAGTCTGTCAAATATACGTAACAACTCTGTATGCTTTGCAGACGACACTTGATAATGGTGGAAGTTTGTTGTGTCCTTATCAAGAAGAAACTTGTACACTCGACATTATTCTTTATAATAATAATAATCTATACCTGTATTTGAATAACATTTTTATGAAAGAATATATAAAAGTCCGAATTTTTTCTATTTTCTTTAGTCATGTCAGGTGGCATAGGACACGATTTGTTAGATTTGGTGATGGGGGATTTCTAAAGGCAAATTTAGGGATACATTTACGTGTATTGCAATTGGGTCGCGAACTATTAAAATACGATATTACTTTGATCAAATAAATTACAGAAGTGATGGCACAAAACTCTAAAACAGGGTTTATTCTAATTCTGTGTGAACCCCATTTTTTCTTGTAAAAAACACAATTATTTTATGTTCATTTATTCGTATCCTATTACTGACCAAGGCATTTCCTTGAATTTCCTGGTCACGTGTTTCGGTTCGCCAAGGGATTGTAATACTCATATGAACAGCCGGTATTGCCGGTGTCTAGTCAATATTGGCCTGATATTGACAGTGGGCCACTGGCAATGGCCTGATCGCCGCCGCCGTATAGAAAATACACATTGTTCAAATTAAAAAAGAACAGTGCAGAATGTCACAATATTGCGTGGTTACAAGATAATTGCGTTTAGAATATTGTTCTCTTAGGGAATGGCCGCATTACATTGTCATGGAAGTTAATGAGAAGCAGTGTGAAGTATTACGTAACCACAAAAGTGACTAAAGTAATTTTACAAAGTGAGACTGGCCATTATATAATAACAGGATTCGATCTCTGAGATAATCGCAAATATAAAGTGAGATAGGCAAAAAAACCAACATATTGTGAGTTAGAGAAAAATATACAGTGAGATGCGCAGTTGTTTGATAGCATGTCGCAACCTAGCTACAGCCTTGATTTTCCAAGATGTGCTTTAGCGCCTTAGGAAATTATGTAAAATTAAAAGGCAATTCTGTTATAGGTTGCATAAAAGGTAATGAGGTAAAACAAGTGTCAGGAATTACCGAATCACTTAATGTTTTAAAGGAAGTAGTATAAATATATCTTTGTTCGAAATGAAAATAAATAGATCTGAGAAATCAATAATTATATAAATTTTCAGTAAATTTAAATCATAATACCCTGGTTGTCGGGCAAAAGCATATCCTCAGTGAAAAAAGAACCAAAGTTGTTGCTGGAAAACAGATTGAAATGAAATTGAAAATATGTTCATAAACCTCACACGTATTTGAATGTATGTAATAAAGTAAGTAGAAGCAGGGGTCTTGTGCAGAGTCTATGTACCTTTTCTCCAATCACCAGACCAAAATACATGGAATGAAGAAATAAAAAAATGTCATCAGTCATGCAGTGCAATGCAGATATAAATAATACAAACAAAGAGATTAGCAGTGCACTAATGCTGCTAAGTATAGTGCTCAGAAATACCCTTCTATCAATTGATTAAATAAGAATAATTTTAAATCTACACCTGGATCTGAAGTTTACATTTTGAAAGAATGTTTAAAAGTCAGATTATTTTTAGTATTGTAAAAACATATGAGAAATACACATTCAGCTAAGAAAAATATGCAGAATGTAAACCACTGATAAGATGTTAGCGTGTCAATTTTAGTACAACCTTGCCATAATCATTTTAAGTATTACCATTTTTTGTAGGGACAGACACCTCTTCATGATGCATGCTTTTTCTATAACTGGGACAAACAAGGGAATGGACCCCTTATAATTGAATTGCTTCTTCGTGCAGGAGGAGACACCAATATTGAAGACAAGGTAAGAATAAAGTTTCGCACAGTTGGAAATATAAATAAATAACAAATAAATTGCAGGTGATTTATAGTACACTACGCGCCCCCTGACTTGTAATTCCACACGGCCTCAGCACACTTTACAGAGCAGTTCTAATCATTGGGTTAAATTACTACCTGGACTCCCTGGGGCCAAAGGGCTTACTGTGGCCTTCATATTAGCGCAACTCTAGCTTGAGCAATTCACAACCTCATAGAATATACAGTTTTCGCACACTCAGCTCACAGCTAGCTGGACTCGGACGTGCCGCGGAACGATATATATTTTTTTATGTTTAACAGTCAGAGAACTAACCGACTGAGCTAGCGAGAACCATATAATGGGAGAGCGCAAGAAATACGTATAATGGTCCGTTTTCAGCAAAGATAGTACGCTTGTTGCTGGTGTTAACAGCCAGTCTTTGCAAGACAGAATCTTTTTCGGGGGGTTGCGTTGTGATTCATAGTCTTCGGATCGACTTATAAAAATGCAGAAGTGATACCATGTATGTATGTACCATACCAACATAGTGACATATCTTTACATTTGCTTATAGTATTGTACTTGACACTTTAGTATAATAGTTGTTTTTACATACATTTTTAAATAATTTTTTCAGCCAAACCAAAAACGACAGAATCCGGAAAACGTAGTTCAGTAGTTGTTAAATACAGCCCCCACATTCTTTTTAACTTTCGCGCCTTAAAATTTAACTTTAAGGTATTTTGCATCTTTTTCTCGACTGCTCAAGTTAACTCGCAGCCGAGAAAAAGATGCAAAATACCTTAAAGTTAAATTTTGAAGCGCGAAAGT
>JXSR01S015401.1:0-18215 GCA_000969725.1 Ophiothrix spiculata | reverse complement strand
CCTTTCCTTGGAGGTCATAAGAAAGGTCAAAGTTTCAACTTTGTTTGATTTCAAAGATTAAGGTGTCAAATTGTTTGTCTCGGACCAGCGATCAAAAGTGTCAATAGTGACCCCGTTGTCCGACCTTTCGCTTGGGGTCAAAGGTCAAAATAAAGGTCAAATTCTTAACTTTGATCGATTTCAAAGGTTAAGGTGTCAAATTGTTCGTCTATATAGGACCATGAAGTGACATTAAAGTGATTAACTCTTAGATGCTAATATTTGCAGAAGAGGAGTATATTTTCAGAAGAGGAGTAACTCGGAAAGTTGAAAAATTCCCCCACGTAACTTTACCTCGTGCCCTTGGCAGAGGGCACAGTAGCTCTAGTTACTATTGATTCCCTTTTTTCCATAAATTGGCTCTCCCCATGGTGCATTTACACCATCATAGAGTACACACTAAAGAGAAGCCCTGTCAAGAAAATGTTCGTTAGATTGCTCTGACACAATTTTCTTTGTAGAGTACACATTAACGAAGGCGGTTAGAGCACGGGTCTCGTAATACAGAGGTTGTGGGTTCGAGCCCCGGGACGGGTGGTTTTCGTCTTTTTGTTTACCGGCCAGAAACTTTACTTGCTCCGTGGTTCGGAAGTCACGTAAAGCCGTGCGGGTCCCTTGTACGAATAAACGCCTTAATAGCGGTGTTTCCGTAACCTGACCACTTGTTTTGACCACTTAATCTGACTACTTGTTATTTACACCCAAATATACGTGAAATATAGTTTGACGTATAAAATTTCAATTTACATTGTGATATATTAGAAACATCATAACATTTGCTATGAGTTGAGAGTTCATCACCTTATTCTTACCACTTGTTTTACGGCGACGTATAGTTTGGAGTATAAAATTTCAAAATACATTGTGTATAAAAATACCTTTTTGACAGTCCTAACCATATAATCCAGAGATGTACAACGATGAAGTCAAAATATATACGCCGGCGTATAATTTGACGTATAATATTTCTATTAAACCAGAGATATACATCGATGAAGTCAAAATATATATACGCCGGCGTATAATTTGACGTATAATATTTCTATTAAACATTGTGTATGAATGTGTGTATGAATTGTGTATGATTATTTACACGTAAGCCTAAGATGAAAGTATCAAGGAGTCTGGAAAATGACTCTAAAACGTTTTAGACAAATACACTTAAATCTACAATCTGTTCATTAACATATGCAGTGCTTTGTTGTATTGCAGTGGGCATGTCTTATGCTGTGCAGTTTATTATATATGTTCTCTTTTATTATTATTATCATTATTATTATTATTATTTGATAACAACTTAGGCCATACACTCTTTGTCATTATGTAATATAGACCCTACTCTTGTTATTCGGGATGACCCTTTCAGGCCTCATTGGAAATAACTGTCTTCATTTGTTGGGTCGTAGTAAGAAATTACCTACCGGTACCCTGAATAATATTTAATTGGGAATATTTCAGTATTATGCGACCTCAACAATTTCCGCGTTTTACACTAATTTTCGCTTGCGCTTGCGCTTAACCGCTTTCGCTTGCGCTTTCGCTTTTTACACTAAGCCTAAAAATCGAGTACAATTCTAGTACAATATTGGAATGTGCACATTTGGAACATCATTCAAGTACAATTCTAGTGCAATGTTTTGTATACTAGAATTGTACTTAAACTGTTCTAGTATTGTGTTCCAAATGTGCACATTCCTATCTTGTGCTAGAATTGTACTCGATTTTCTCCAGGGTTGTAGTACATGTACTCTTTGAAACTCTCATAAGAACAACATCCACTCAAGTTTGGAGAACTATTTTGAAAATAATTAATCCACTTCTCAGACTTCACAAACACCGTAATTTTGATTTGTTGAAGCAGTTGTCATGGTTGTTAGGCCAAATAAAAAAACAAGTTTGTTTCTGGTAACACGCGCGCGTTTCTGTTTATTTACATATTTCTCGCATTTTTTTTTATATTTCGCATCAAAAAAAAAAAAATTAAAAAAACCCCCACCAAATTCTGTAAAAAGCTTACTGGAGACTTGCGTAAAAACAAACGAACACCAATTCAGGTACTCTCAGCCTATCATTTAGTCGGCAATTAATTGTTCAAATGTCTGGAGATACAGGAAAATACTCATATTTAGGTAAGATTACATGGATACTCAATACCTATTACAATAACAAAGGCTAGAGTTATATATAAAGCCTTTATGGATATTAATGATATTAATAAATAATATAAAAAAACCAAGAGCATTGTTTTAATGTGTCCTGGGAATCCGTATTTTTTGTTTAAAAAAAAAAGGAAAACCGCATATCGCATTACATTTTCGAAAAGTAAAAAAATAAAAAATAAAAAGCCGCATACCGCATTTACTTTTTCAAGCATGTTACCAGAAACAAACTTGTTTTTTTTTGTTGGCCTTATTGTGATTTGTTAAACTTTGAAAATGACAGTGACGTGTAGCCAAACATACTGCACAGCAAATTTTGCACTGTAAGGGTACTGGTAGTTGCAAAATGTAAAGCTTCAATCTGATACCATTCAGCTCCATTCAACCTTGTCACAAAGTGCTTTAAATGATACCACTACCAGTAGCCTCACAGTGCGGTTGCGGTTCGTTTTGCACTGTAAGGCCACTGTATTGGTGTTGAATCTCAACTTCAACCTACTACCATTCAATCATGTGCTTTAAATTATACGGACCAGTACCCTTACAGTGTAAACCGCACCGCAACCGCACCGCAAACGGATAAAAGGAATCTGATCTTAGGTTGCCGTACGGTAATCTCTGGCGTGTAAAGCCGTTAGATGATTCGTTGAAAAATACAACTTCCGAGTTGGTCACAGAAGCTCCCCTCCCCCTCGGGCCCGTGGGAAATTCCCCCATTCATGTTGTATTGGATTTAATTCATTTTTATAGTTGGCATCGTACTCTGGCAACTGAATGGTAATTTGATTGAGTATGCGGAAAAAAAGAAAGAATTCATTAGGCTAATCGCCAAGGATAACACAAGAAAGCCTCTAATGAAGCTTATTTCCATTGGGGTCCAAGATCTTTCTTTTAATCAAATCAGTTTTGAATGCAGGAGGAAGACCGGAGTACCCGGAGAAGAACCTGCGGAAGCGAGCATGGACTGAAAACCAAATGCACATACAGAGTTCAAGTTTATTTTCCATTCAAAATACAGATAACACAGCAAAACATTAAAAATAATTAAAACACTACTATGGAGGAGTAGACTGGGAGGCCAAAGAGGCCTGTAAAATAGTCTACACCTTGAAAAAAAAACCTTAAGGAACAATATCATAAATTACAACACGAGAAAAACAAGACAGGACAACGACATGCTCAAAAATCGAAAACATGAAGAGCAAGCTGATATGAGCAGGTAATATAATTAAATGAAGCTTTAATTGTACTTTTCAATGAGGGATTGCTTAAATGCATCCCGAAAATGCTTTGAGGTTTGGACTTTTTCAATGATTTAGGAAGCGAGTTCCAAAGAATGGGGCCGCAAGAACGAATACCATGGTCAGAAAAAGATTTGTTATTGTTTGTTATATTAAGGTCATTGACATGTCTTGTTGGATAGTCATGGATATCAGAGCGTTTTGAAAAAAAGTTCTTAAAGGCTTCAGGAAGATCACTTATTGAGTATTTGTACATAAACAAACCTAGTTCTAATGTATACATAGCATTAAGTTTGAGAACATTATTATTAGCAAATAATGGTCCAGTATGACTTCTGTAGTGACTCTTTCACACTGTTCGAATGGCCCACTTTTAGAGCTTTACTAGTTTATCAATATACAATTTAAACGTGTTTCCCCAAATAAGAATGCCATAATTAATATAGGGTAGGATTAAAATACAATAAAGTGTATGTAGAATGCGTGTTGGAATAGAAAAATTTCAGTTTATTCATGACACCAATATTGCGAGAGATGGTTTTAGAAATACAATCAATATGATTTTTCCACGTGAGACACTCGTCGATAGAAATTTTGTACATTTTACTCTTTTAAGAAGAGTGCCATTTAGAAGAACAGTTAGGTTTTCGCGAACTTTAGACGAAGTCATATGAGGTGTACCTAAAATCATGTAGTTAGTCTTGCTGGCATTTACTGATAATTTGTTTGCTCTAAACCAATTACTAATTTCATTCAATTCATCATTTACGATGTTCATATTGCTATTGATATCCTTATGTGAATAAGTAATAGTGGTGTCATCAGCAAACAATAAGAAATCAAGAACATTTGATGCACAAGTAATGCCATTTACGTACAATATGAACAATAATGGGCCTAATATGGATCCTTGTGGTACCCCACAAATAATTTCTTTCATAGTAGATTCACAATCATCGTAAAAAACATATTGAGTTCTGTTACTGAGATAGCTTTTGAACCAATCAAGTACTATACCACGAAATCCATAATGCTCTAATTTGTGCAATAATATTTTATGATCGATGGTGTCAAATGCTTTTGACAAGTCCAAAAATATACCTATTGTATTGTTTTATTTTTGTCTACAGCACCGTGAATCTTATCAACTAATTGGGCAATGGCCATATAAGTTGAATGTTTGGGACAAAATCCAAATTGTTTTTCATTAATGATTTTGTGGTTTTCAATATAATTAACACATCTATCAAACATGAGTCGTTCAAGAACTTTTGAAAAACATGGTATACGTGACACTGGTCGGTAATTTGAAAAAAACATCATGTTCAGCTTTTTTGAATATGTGTATAACTTTTGCTATTTTCGTTTTTTCTGGAACGACACCTGTTGAAAGTGATAAGTTAAATATACTTGTTAACGGTTTTACAATTTCAAAACCAACTTTTTTTATGATAAAATTACCAATTTTGTCATAACCGGCACTTTTATTAGGTTTTTTAAGCTTGTCAATTATCTTTAATATATCTGATTCAACGATCGGAGACATATACATACAAGAAGATATCGTATTATGGAGGTATTCATAATAGTGTTTACCACTATTTTGAATGTCAGAAGCAAGCTTTGGCCCAACATTAACAAAAAACGCATTAAAATGATCAGCTATATTTTGTGAGTCACTTATAACATTACCACTGTCATCTTTGAATTTACACAATTAATTTCTTTCCATGTTTCTCTCATATTGTTTTTAGATTTTCCAAATTTTGTGTAGTAGTACATTCTTTTTGACTTTCGCATAAGCATGTTTATTTTATTTTTATAGGTTTTGAATTTTTGAATTTTCAGTTCAGTTGGATTATTAATGTATTGCATGTACAATTTATTTTTCTTATTTATACTTTTAAGTAGACCTTTAGTAACCCATGGTGAAATCGGGATCTTTTTTCCTATTGATCTTGTATTTTTTGAGCGGGATACATTCATCGTATAGAGCACTGAATGTGTCAGTAAAATTGTTATAATCAACATTTACATCATTGTTTTTGTGTCGTCTGAAAGAATAGACACATAGGGATTACTTTGATAGTATGTGTGTGTGTGTGGCTGTCTGTCTGTCTGTCGTGGTTAACAATGTTAACCTTTTTCATTGTGCCTCTATCTCCGGAACCGTAAGGCCTACGGTAACAAAACTTGGTGACATGAAGGATCTCGGGTTTAACTTGCGCTGCGAAACTTTTGGGGTGTGTGGTCAAGGTCATTCAAGGTCAAAAGGTCATTTGAGGTCAAATTTTTAAAAATATTCAAAAGGTTGACCCGAGGTCATTTCAAGCCCTATATGGATTAAATTTGGACCATGGATAGCTCTTGACCCAAGGTTAAGGTCAGTCAAGGTCAAAAGGTCATTTGAGGTCAAATTTTTAAAAATATTCAAAAGGTTGACCCGAGGTCATTTCAAGGTCACGGCCTATAACTCATGAACCCTTGAGCCTATATGGTTTAAATTTGGACCATGGATAGCTCTTGACCCAAATGCAAATCTGTACCCGGGACCTGTACATCATTGACAACCGCGATGACAGACGACACTAGCGGTCCGGGGACCGCGATGTATGTTTAAGAACTTCATGCCATTTAACGTCTGATAATTTGTGCTTAAGTTTACTAATGTTTTCATTAAAATGGTTTCTTTTATATATATAATTTTCATTACGATTCTTTTGATTAGCAACATCAACATTGATTGTTAAAACAGTAGGAAAGTGGTCACTTACATCAGTTACAATAATAGAAGACTGAATTATACCATCATTATTTGTAAGAATGTTGTCAATTATTGTTGTTGAAGTAGCAGTTATTCTCGTGGGTTTATAGATTGTAGGCGTGATTGAGTAAGAATAGATAAGGTCCAGATAATCATTGACAGGTCTCTCTGTGTCCGCTTTCAACAAGTCAATATTGAAATCGCCCATTACGTAGAAAAGCTTTTTTTCTGAATTAAGTTTTGCATAAATAGGATCAATATCCTCAATGAAATTATCGATTGAAGTGTGGGACCTATATACAACTCCGACAACAACATTCTTACTGGTACATTCAATTTCTATAAAGCAACATTCAAAACTTGAATTTGCCTGACACAAATCTGTTCTTAATTTATATTTGATTTTATCCGACACATATAAGCACACTCCGCCCTTTTCCCGGCCAATTCTGTTCATGTATTCTAAGTTGTATCCATCAATGTTGAAAATATCATTCGGTTGGTCCTTTAAGTGAGATTCCGAAATGCCTATTATAGAGAATTCGTGATTTAAAGATTTCATGCATTCTTTAAGACGATCAGAATTTTTAGACAAACTTCTAATATTAACATTCAGAAGGTTAAGATTACCGCAGCTAGCTTTTTTATCAAAACGAAATTGTTCGGGAGTCGTGTAAGAACATTTATGTATTGAATCATCATTGTTTATATCGATATAGGCTTTGTCGGATGAATCAGACTCAAATTTTAATGGATTAAAAACCATATTATCGTATTTTTCTAAGTCTATATCATTCACATTAAATTCAGGAGATTCATTCAGTTTGTCCACTTCAATTTCAAAATCATTATGTCCATTGTGTCCACGAATGATTTATACCCGGTTTCAAAAAATCAGAAAAAATACTAAATCGTATTTTTTCATAAAACCAACAGCATTTCTACATTTAGTGAATAGGTCTCCTACATTTTCCATAGGTTTCATCAAAATATCATGCTTCATTGCTTTGTGCGATCACGTAATTGATCGCACAAAGCGGTTTTGATATGTACAAATAATCATGTTGGTATAATAAATACCTGTAATGTGCACACTACTAATGTTTGTAAAGTTTAATGAATACAACTTGACCAATTTCATTTTTTTCTTTGGTTTTGTAATTATGATCTACAAAGAGCATAACCTTGGAGACTTCTGAATCTATTTCCACACAAAATAACCAGATAGTCTTAATCAGGAGCAGGACACCATATTGGCGGGCAAGTTGAGGAACCACAGTTCTGTTGATTATGTCAACATACTTCCGCACGTTGACGTTTCCGTCGACAAATGCTGGCCCTTATATTGAGTTGCTACCTCACAAGGCTTAGCAGTGAGACATTTTCCCCAAGACCGAGAGATAAACTGTATGGTAATGAGTTAGTCACTGCTTTACAAGAGCCAATCACAAGCCCTACTTGAAAGTTAACCAAGCAGAAAATATTGTTAACAAGAAAATTTGACCCTTGACCAAGCAGATCTATATTTAGGATAGGCCTACCAGAATCAATATCTCTATCCGGTACACTGAATTCGCAGAATGGTCAGACATAACAACAGCACCAATGTGTGTCTCGCGTGTATTAAGTATGATAATTATTTTATTTATTCTTTATGGAGGGTTTTACTGGTTCAGTGACAAGCACTGCTTTTCAACCAGGCCCTCATTGTACACAAATTGTATTACGATATAGTAATAAAAATATACATATATCATACACTATTTACAAGATATCATACAGTATTTACAATGAGTTACGAATACGTTTGAATTACAAATAAGTAAAATGGCTGCTACAAGATAATACCATCAATATATATTCTTGTAGTTACAAAATTACAAAGGTATTATTTTAAACTCAAAGAAACAAGCAAGTGAAAGTAGGCCTTAATTTCTTTAATTTTTGACTGAAATTGGCCCATAGTCATTACTTTCATCTAAGTCCTTACTGTCGGTGGCAAAGAATTCCATGCCCAACACGTGCAATCTGGACCCAAACAAATGATCATGTCCTGAGTGGTTCCACTGATCGTATGTATTAACTGTATTAACAGAATAGGCGTACGTAAACATACAAATCAGACTGATTTTTCTCGATTGGAAAAACGAAAATAACGACAGGGGTCCAGTCCTGGCTTATGATCACAATCTTCAGCATAACAGGCCGGCAGTTTTCCCTTATTTTTTTAAAACAAAAGTTATGGTATAAAATCGGAGTCGGACTTTTTTCCATAGACTTAACGTCTGGAAAAACACCTTTTGTTTGGGTCCAAAACGCACGTGTTGGGTGATTAACATAAATTATGACGTCACTACTTCCCCGGCGTATTAGACAGCATGTGTATGCAAGACTGACCATCGGAAGGCCTGTGTCGAGGCTATGAATACCTGACAAGAGTAAATGATGAAGGGTGGGATTGAGTTGATTTTATTTGAGTAAACAAGTTAAAGTTGTAAAAAAAAATAAGAAACCCAATTATTTCGGTGTCTTTACTCTTAAATAAATCTATTGAACGTTTAAAATGAAAATAAGAAATGAAGAAGAAAAAAAAAAGATTGCCCGCGGACTCGAACCCGGCCCAGAAAATGAAATGACGTTGGATATGACGTTGGTCTGATACTAATAAGTCATTAATGCCCGGCGCGTTAGTCCGCTAAGCCACTCTTCTCGATATGTGCACAAGTCAATTTAACGTTACTTATAGTACTATACAAATTTGGCTAAAACGATACTCCGTGTCGCTCTGTTTAATTCTGGTAGTTACGCTTGTGCGATGCATGAGGTCTTTGGATCGGTGTATTGTGCATAGTAATCACCTATCGCGTTGTGCAGTATGTTATGCGATACTGGCGATAGAAATTATTAATGAGGACTTCATTCGATGTTGCTATTGTTTTAAACATGTAATGCAATTCCTAATTTCGTCATTGTGAAGAATCAACTCAATTGATTTTGATGTATTTGGTATCAAATTAACCCTTGATTAGTATAGTAACTCGGCTTGGTCATAAGATTGTACTAATGATAAAATAATTCAAAAAAACTTACCTAGAACGACTATGCAGTTACGATATTCATCTGCAAAAACCTTTTTAGCATTAAAAATCATGTGAAATAGATGCAAATTTAATCAGTTTTTACTCGGAAATAAAACTAGTCACAAATTAAGTTGAAGCAATCCGTGAAAGTACAGATAGTCAAGTAATAATTTATCCAACTTAAAACGGTTTGCTATCGGTTAATTCTTGACTCAGTGGTGCAAAGCGAGGAAATTACCGCTACGCTAACCCGCTTCCCGCTGTCGAGCCAGTCAAGCGTTGTTCTTTGCTTACGCACAATTTGGCGGCAAAATGTAAGATGCGTATTGTGTTGTAATCAAGTAATAGTAGCGCGCGAAAGAACGCACAGCGGATTCACTACACACTTACGCAGCGTCGGTCTAACCATGGCGCCCGCGTGGCGCAATCACCTAACTTACCGAATTTTTAGGGTGCAAATAGACCAGTTTCCTATCTGTACTTTCTTTAATCTATGGTTGGCATCCACTCGTACAGTATTTCCTGCACAGTTATACACCACTTTGTGTGTTTATAGACTAACCGGGCATACATTGTATGCAATAAGGTTTCTGTCGACAGGCCTTATGTCTATATAAAAAGTCGACAATAAAACATATGTCGACATGAAATCTCATTTGTCGACAAAACAGGGCAAGTAAAATTTACTTAGGGGCGCACCATTTGATTTTCGGGGGGGGGGCATGGAAGTTGGGGTCGAGTCAAAAAAAATTTAGCCGCCGAAGCCGGCGAGATTTTTTTTTAGCCGCCTTCGGTGGAAAAGTTTTTTATTGCATTTTTTATGTTTTTCTTTACCTTGGAAGTAGTTGGGTAAAGTTGTTTTTTCTTACTCATCTTAGGGTCAAGATTTTTTTTTCAAAAAACTTTCATGCCCCCCCACCCCTGAGAATAAAAGGATACGTGGTCACCGACCGGGCTCGCACCAAGAATAGTTCTCTAACCGCTCGGAAAACGCTCCCCTCTAAAGACGCATTTTTGGTTGGAACAAGTGAAAACCATGTGAAATAGATTTAACACATGGATATAATAATAAATAATAAAACCATAATTTCCTGCACACTGTAGCAAACATGATCATTAAAACCCGGTTTAAAACCCGGATCACAATAGCTCCTGAACTATAGCACTAACAATAAACCCCACGGGCATGACTCTTTTTCTAAATTTATTCGTATAAAAAAAGACATTAAAATTCAGTGTGCAACTTTATCTTGTTTCCAACATGTATATTTTCAAGTGCATAGATAAGTATGGGAAAATATGTTACGTTCTGGGGAAGCTGGTCAGAAAAGAGAAGAGAAGGGAAGAAAGAGGAGAGAAGGAGAAAGGGAAGAAAGTGGATAGAGGAGTAGGGGTATAAGGAAGGAGGAAGGATAGGAAAAAGGAAATTAAGACAATAGTGCTTGTTACGATAAACCATAGGCTATCTATGCTATTCGACCTATATGTATAACTCCAGTTGAGATAATCTAGTTTTTCACATGAAGTATATATACTTATCACAAACCTGTCGGTTTGTTTGGTAAGCGACGCTGAACAAGATAAACTCTGGTTGCATGATAACCCCTGTTTCCCTTTGTTCCAGTACTTATTCTATATGTTTTACATAACATGGAAGGGATAGTGATTTATATGAAATGTTATTCTACAATATTCATACTTAGGTCATGACCATAGATTTTCGACCATACGACATGATAAAATATTAATGATAAAGCATTCTGCTATGCTGCCATGTAACTTTTAAGTTAGACAATTAAATCTTTGATTTCGAACTTATTTATAGGCCTATTGTTTTTAAAGCTTTGTGCGTATTTTGTTTTATTAATTTTAATGAGAGCTTATTCTAACTAATGTTACGGTCAAAGATTTAAAATGACCAAGGCCAAAATCACCTTACGGGTTCTTGAATAAAACAAAATAAATACACTGAAATTTGGAATACTTTACAAAAACTTTTAATGCAAGTACTTTATTTTAGCACAGTTAATAATTATCAATTAAGTTCTTTACACACTTGTTCACTAACATATCTGAGATAATACTGCGAAATCCGCGCGATCCTAGGATATTTCACATAAGATTATTAATTCGAGGCACAAAGTAATAATCACAAGTCCCGAAATTCACTTGGCAAAAATGATTCCAACGCGTTCTAGACAAACTCCAACGACGATTAATAGTCCAGCAATCTCAAAGAAGCACTGCTTGGCTGGATCCAACGCACATAATCCACTCGGACATTAAATATTAAAATAACAGTTTGTCTTTAATTCTCCATCCGTTGTACTCCAACTATCGTTATCTCCAATCTCCATCTAAAATTTACCAAACTCCACTCAGCGGTATAACTCTGTCCAACTCCTCAAGCAGTTCATAAGTTGCTCCCACAAATTCAATTCCACTTCCAAAGTTTTAGTTATCGATCTAACGCCGACCAAGTCCATTTCACATCTGCTCAAATTCACTTTGCTTGGGCTCATTAATTTTTACCTTTGCATAAAAATTCCCCCATGTTGTCATACAGTTTTTTTTACCGGCTTGGGATTTTCCCACTTGTTGCTTTTCCATTGCAGGTTAATTCCAATCTCTTTAATAGCAATTGGAATTCCCAAAGTGCCGGTGTAATGAATGGTACAGTCCTACCCATTTTATTGTCCCCCCTCCATTGACTTCAATGGAGTAAAGCGTGACCTTGATGTGTGATCGATACACGTACAGATTACTTCCTTTACAAATATATAGGTACCCGGACAATAAATGGGCAGGACTGTAGCATTCATGACACCGGTCCTAAAGATGATCTGATTAATGATCTAATTATGGAAATTCCACCATCTATCATCTGATTGGTTCATGCAAACAACTGCCTACTTCTAGAATTGAAAATCACCTTAAAATTGCAAAATAAAATTAACTCAGAAAAAATTCCCTTTCTGTGGCAATCACAGATCTCAATAAATAAGTTTCTCTAATTAAATAATTAATTAATCAACAAAAACATATAATTCAGGTTCACATAGCACAAGCAAAACATACCGATAGAGGTTTTAAATAAATCAAAACAAGAACAATTTTTTTTTAAATAAATACAAAATAGAAATAGAATTAAATGATACCCCCCTAAATATTCGTTGACAACAACTGGTTGTCAAGCCAAAAGTATTTGTTTATATTTTGTACAAATAATTATAGTTTTCAAAGGAAATTCGTTTTCAATCACTAAACAAAGAAATCATTTTTATGTTGGTAGTATTGATAAAATAGGGGAAGGGTAAAATTGAAGATGATCTATACTTCTGCACTACTGTTAATATCTTCAGAAGTACTTTCAGGTGTACTACATCCGTCGTCAGCTGATACGTAGATCTTGTGCTGTGATCAAACCATGTTATTCGTGTTTTAAAGGAAAAGGGAAATGAAGTGATAGACCTGCTTTCAAGTCTTTTTAGAATATTCAATTTGCCAAAACAGGGCCATAAAAAGAACACAATAGCTGTGACATCATATGTGTTATATTGATGGATGGCGTAAGAAAATGTCCTTCCTATATTTTAGCAAAATCGGACACTTTTGAAATGTGTCACCCTATTATAGGTTATAGGGCATAGAGCCAAACGCGTACCCCTGAATGCCCTTTTTTGGACATAACTCAAGAACCAAACATCGGAGAAAGGTAAAACTATACTTTTTCTGCATCCTTGGGATACATGGATAAAAGGAACATATTGGACGGGTTTTCAAGTTTGACCAACTATGAAATTTGACCCCTTTTAATGGCGACCATTTTGTTTATTTCGTATTATCGACACCTTTTGGGACTCAGATTTTTCTCAACTTTTGATATATAATGTTAACATGATCTTATTCTGACAGAATATGCAAAAAAAACCTTGTGTTGCAATTTTTTAGGTTTGTGCAGGTGAATTGGTATTTTGACCCTATTAACATGATTAAGTAATTACACACTTAAAGCTAAGAATCATCCAATAATCTAATCACGGGAATCTAATACGGTTATTTGGTAAAGCAGGAAGAGATTTATGACTTCATTATTGGGTATTATTTCTGCGTGCTTATAACAATATTTGTCTCTTATTTCATTGCAGATGCTCGTACTCGGATAATGTAACACTTTACACAGTCAAGCTCCATCTGTGATCATGGATGTGTTTTCAAAACCAAATGCAGCCAAGAACTGAGAATAAAAACTGTGAAATCCACGGACAGATTTGATGCAACTGTTTTGTTCTTGACGACAGTGAATGAATAACGATCATTGTTGAGCTCAGTATGCCCGTCGTTACAACAGGAGTGATCAACAAAAAATCTCTCCTGTACGCAGCTACTTCGGTATTTTTGTTCTCCGTATTTTGTGCTTTTCATGCTACATCAAACTCGTCACCCTTCGCATATATTCAGAATTTATCCCGAAATGTGTACGGTGTGGAGCAGGGATGTTACTGGATGTCCAGCGCGTCAGCTAAAAAACCGCTTGACGAAGAGAAGCTTAAACAACGACAGTGCAATAGGACCTTCCCACATGTCATCATCATGGGTGCCAAAAAGTGCGGTACAACCGCGTTGAGGAACTTCCTGGCTTTCCATCCTCAGATTGCAACGGCCAAAGATGAGATCCATTTCTTTGAGAGTCGCTATTACCTCGGTATGAACTGGTATTTAGACCAGATGCCTTATTCTACGCCAGAACAAATTACCTTAGAAAAGACACCAAGATATTTTATCCACCCTCTGTCTCCACGTGCAATACGACAACACCTAGGTCAAAACATTAAACTTATTCTTATACTACGTGAACCTACAAAAAGGGCAATTTCAGATTTTGTTCACACGTTATACTCACGAGCGGTCCAATCGGAACAGAAGCCAGTAAAATTGCCTGATGATAGTACCTTAACTGAAGGACAAAAATCAATCTTAAAATACATCAAAAATATTTCAGTTATGTCTGCAAGAATACGCGATACATTTGAAGAAACTGTGTTGCATAAAGATGGCAGTGTTGATACAAAAACGGCAATAGTCGATACGGGTATTTATTCAAAATATTTGAAACATTGGCTGAAAGTTTTCTCACCAGCAAATTTTCTCATTTTAGATGGAGAAGAATTTGTTTACAACCCTCTACCGGCACTTCAAAAGGTTGAAAAATTCCTCAATCTCCCCAACTATTTTACCCACGATTCGTTTTACTTTGATATGGAAAAGAAGTTCTTTTGTTTAGCACACCCCATTCGTAGCTGTTTGAGACCAGCAAAAGGACGTCCTCATCCGTATGTAAGCCACGACACTATGCAAAAGCTTCAGGAATTCTATCACCCGTATAACGTTGAGTTGATGCAAATGATGAATTTAAATTTCACTTGGTTACCAAATGCGGCTTGATCTGGTGATTGGATGAAAGTCACGTCTTCAAATAAGCTCTCATTTGCACTAATGGCATTTACATTGATGACATCTTTATATGAAGAATTGCAGTAGAAATCATCGACCTGCGGCTGCGGTCATGATTTGTGCCCCATTTGCCTGAGATTGATTGTCCATCGTCAACATTATACAAATAATGAATGTTTATGAGTGCAATGGTACAAATATTCCATTCAACTAGGCGTAGCCGAGTTGAATGGAGCGCATCAGATTTCAACGAATGAAAATATTTGTTCCATTGCACGAATGTAAAACATTAAAATATTATTTGTTTTATATAGCATCTAAGTAGATTCTTTGTCATTTTATTTTGAATAGTAAATTTGACAGGCTGAGGCTCTGCTCAGTGCAGCATAGGACCATGGGCAGGGGCCAAGGTAGACCTCAAGTCAACATCTGGCTCAATCAAAAGTAGCAGAATAATTTTGATTCCAAGAAGCTATTTTCTGGTTAATTACGAAATTCACCAACCTTTTGTGAAATTTACTTTGTGTTCATAAAGTGCTGAGAACCATGTAATCACAAGATTGAACAATTTCAATACAGTTGTATTTCCAGTCATTGTCAACCATTACGCAACGAACGGCGTTATCTGGACTGCTTTCGGCAAATTTTACCAGATTTCACACGTAAAATCCATTCCTACTGAAGATTTCTAGTGTTTCTTCATATGATTAATTCCTTCAATGAAGATTTGCTCACTATAAAACGACAAGTTTCGGCGTATTTTCTACGTTGTTGTGTAGGCCCTATACATGCACAGTGACGTGACGCCATATTTTGCCCTTGATTTCTGGGCGAAGTGTACTAAATATTCTCTGTATCAGGTCGCAACCCAGTAAAAGTGCAGTAAATTTGGCAGATTGCATCGCCACTAAACATTTGTTAGACCGCTTCATCATGACAGCTCATGACGCTGGGCGTGGACCCGCATTGACGCAAACTTTCTGTGGCAAAAAGATTATAGCCTTATAACCACGGCTTGATTCATATTATAGTCGTAACACAACGCGTACATGTTACGTAATGGGATAGCGAAATTAATGAGAGAAAGAATTTATAAATATCGAATGGAATAAAACTATAGAATTTATGCCGTCATTAAATGGATTAAATGAACATTGACACGTGACACAAAATTCACCAATCAAATGACAAGAATCTACTTAGGTGTTATATAAAATGTGTTATTTGATTTGATGGCTACAGAATACCTATGCTGGTCCTCTACGTCTTTTGTCCCTTCCACCCCCACCGTGACCACATGAAATAGTGGAGTGCCACGGTGTTTACACCCAACGGGGCTACATTTCAACAGTAAAATGGTACAAAAAATTAGCCTTCTTCAATATTTTAAAACTGTTGAAATTCAAGAATGCTTCAAAGAGTCTCTTTATGGCAATAGTAATTTTGACCTAAATTAGGTGTAATGAAATACAGCGTCCGTGTGACTGACCGTCCTAGCTGTTTAATCGTGTAGAACGTACTTGTACATGTACGACGATCAATAAATCATTGATTGCGACTTATTCCGTGTAGTTCAATTAGACCCGGACTCCTGGTTATGGGAGACACTCATTCCAATTACACCCGTCTAACCCGTAATGAGACGTGAGTGTCCCCCATAACCTCGAGTCCGGTGTAGCAGGAATGTAAGTCTCTCGTTCTTATTGTCCGGTTTGTATAGTAAAGTATAGGCTAACAACTCTCACGCAACATTAGTTTCACGCTTTATTCCGTTATGGCCTATGGAAGGCGGAATACCATTTCAGAGGGAATAAGATTCCTTTCACACCGGGTATAATTGAACTACACGGAATAAGCTGCAATCAATGATTTATTGATCGTACATGTACAAGTATTCGAAAAGAGTAGGGAAAACTTTCCCGGTCATGTTGACTATACCTTTAAAAGAGTATATCATTTCTCTTAGGACCAGAGAGCTTCGGGTTTGACTCAATTTGGACTGTTGCGAAATATCTAAGCAGAAGCAGAAGTACGTTCTACAAAAAAAGTAGCTAGGACGCTCAGTCACACGGACGCTGTACTTCGTTACACCGGGCTAAATCTTCAAACCTCGTTTGTGCATACGAACCTATCAGTTAGTAATTCAAAGATCAGTGTTGCTCATTGTGATAATACAAAAACTACACTGGAATAACACCAAGACTATTCCTTAGATCTAAAAGTACCTAAGTAGAGTATTCTAAGAGAATTTACAAAAGATTTGTATTTGAAAACACTTTATTAACATGATTAAAATGACAAAACTGTTAAAAAAAAAAATTACAATCTTAATTAGTACATATCCAGTTTATCAGATTTTAATTTTTTAAATCCTTTGAAGATTTTGTCTTTTTTCCCACTTTATTAACATGATTAAAATGACAAAACTGGTTATTGAAGAATATTTCGACCAAATAAATAGTCTTGGATAACAAAATTAATTGGATACCAAACGTGTATCTGTAATATTTTTGTACATATTGTTTTGTATATTAGTTGTTTTATATATATTAGACACTACTTTTTCATAATGAAAATAGAAGTTAAATTATTTTTCACATTGAAAAGCAACATCCTTATCATATATCCATATCATTGTATTAGTATTACTAATTGTTTAGAACAAACCGGGTCATGTAAAGTATTTTAAATCTTAAATTATTGTAATTTTGTAATTTTCAGTATTGTAATCTTTTATAATTATTACGACACATGTCCAATAAACTACTAGTAGCAAAAATCATATTTACCAGATTCATATTCAGATTCAGATTCAATTTATTTCAATATCATGAACATGAACAGATAACAAAACATAAGTAAAAAACACAATGATATTGGGGACATAATCGGAAGGCCAAAGAGTCCTGAAGTGATTTTGCCCCTGTACAATCAGGTTACATAAGACAAAGTTTGCACAAGAAACGTAAATAACACAAGATAATGCCCGAATATAAAAAGGATTTGATAAAGATGGAAATTTCAAAAAAAAAACTTCTTACAGATATGCCCAAATATTCAACTAATAATTTGATAAAAAGTTCGATTTAAACAAGCAATTTTTAGGCAACCCCAGAAACATGAAAATGTGTGCCAAGATAAGAGTGTTAGATGACTTACCCCCTGTTATGAAACAAGAAAGGGGAAAACTGGCTTCGATAGCTTATCACCTAAGGAAAGAAGAAAACCAAAGTACAAGAATTGTAGTGAAGAAGACTAGAGTTGTGCTGGAACACAAACCAAGAGGGAGATTTGACTTAGATTGGAAAACGTACAGACCATAATGGAATCCAATTTGGTAAGAAAAACTCTCAAACTCTTAACATAATATGCAAAATATCTACATAAATGTATAAAAAAGAACTACTATAAATGAAAAAGAACAACAATGGATCATTCTATATAAAATAAGAAAAACAATTATGGAAAATAAGAAAAA
>JXSR01S015400.1:17986-41198 GCA_000969725.1 Ophiothrix spiculata | reverse complement strand
AAAACTAATTTTAGTGGTTTTGACAAAGTGACAAGCAAAAAAAAAAAAAAAAAAAAGGTTTTCAGTAGTTTTTCAAGCATTTTGTTTAGTATTTTTGGTGAAAACAGCCTTCCATTTACATGTTTTGGTGCTTTAGGTCCTCTTTTGGTGGGTATTTAGGGAATTTTTGTGGACCTTTTGTGTACATTGTCAAATTTGGGGGGGGGGGTGCGTCGCCCCCATCGCACCCCCCCTGGCTACGGGCTTGCCCCTTCCGCACCCCCTGGCTACACCAATGATGAGCATTACCCATTATTGTTATGTCCATGTCAAAATAGCTGTAAATGCAGCAAACTTCATATTGCGCTACTGGTGAATATACATGACAAGGTCGTAATTTGCTGAAATTTATTTTTTGACAGATTCACAAGCCTCGTGCTTACTTCAAAATACCATGAAAGTTTCATTTCATGAAAATGATTGGAAATATTAAATATATCTGGATATTTTGAGGACAATGAACAGAAAATATAGGGCTTACTAATCCAGCAAACTTCATATTGCGCTACAGGTGAAAATACATAACAAGGTCGTAATTTGCTGAAATTTATTTTTTGACAGATTCACAAGCCTCGTGCTTACTTCAAAATACCATGAAAGTTTCAGTTCATGAAAATGATTGGAAATATGAAATATATCTGTATATTTTGAGGACAATGAACAGGAAATAAAGGGCTTACTAATCTCTGAACTCCTTTATCGTACATTTACTCCCTGACAATCTTTGACGGACCTTGACTCCTGGAAATCGAGTTAAGATTATTGAGGTGTCTTTCAATCCTTATAACATGGTCTTTGCAAATATATAAAAAAGTGAAAATGACAAGAAGCTGCATTTATGGCTGGTTTGGGACATTAACGAATGTATTTTAGTGCAATTGGCGACAGACCATAGATTGGGGAGGGGGTGGTTGCCAGTGTAAGGTTCTTGCTTGCCAGGGTGTAAGATGACATAGGTGTATGTCTTCAGAGGACAAAATGGGACAATAAGTTTCAAAGGCAGATTTAGGCTAAACCAAACCTCATTAACTTAGTTTTGATTGCTTTTTGACACAACCTAAAGTATTGGACACAGTAAAATGCAAGGACAGATTACATACACCTTTAACTTTAAGATGACTTTATAAGATGATGAGGCAAGATGTCATAGACCACAGTGTATCAGTTGTTATTATTTAATTCCAATCAGTTGTTCTTGGTAAGACTATAGGTGACACATGTAAAAAAGAGCACAATCATGATAGGAAAAGTAAATTGATAATGATAAAAATACACATAGGTCATTAATCTACAATGAACATGAATGTCAATTATCTCAAAGGCACCAATGATTCAGTTTTACTGTCTTTAAAGGTGATGTAAAGTTCAGCTTTTAGCCGGGGGGGGGGGGGCGGCACTCCCATATATTTGCACGCATCATGCTCCTGTCGATAGACCCCCTTTTTTTGCTCCGTTCTCACAGTGACCCCCCTTTTCACTGAGCCGTCACCCAATGACCCCCTATTATTTTAAAAGTTAACCTTATAATCCTCTTTTTTGTGGTGACTCTCATCAATTGCCCTGATTTTTCGAGAACCTACACCAAATGAACCCCTTTTTTTCGCTCAATTTGACGATTTTTCGAAAATTTTACGAAAATTTCGAAGATCAGCGATTTTGTAAATGTTAAAATTAGGCTTATTTTATTCGAAAACTGACACCGAAATGACCCTGTTTTTCGCTCCTGCCAACAAATTGCTCGGAATACCAAGTTTTTTGACGCTCTACACCGAATGACCCTCTATTTTTCAATGTATTTAAATTCAAAGAAAGTGTTAACATCTTCCCAGGATGCACCTTATTGTAAAACAGAAATATTATTTCACATTTCGATGTGGATCCAGCAAGATTATAATTTTGTAAAACATTTTGGGCTTACCCGATTTTTTGCAATTTTCGATAATGAGAGTTAGTGAGGTTTAGTTAATAGGGTTAACCCTCGTCCATATTTTTTACTACATGGTTTCCAAAGGGAGGGGGTGGTTACCACCCTAGTAGTAAACTTGACACATCCCTAGTTGAGTCATTTTATACTATAGTATATTTCCTCTCTCCATTGATACCAAAATCATGAGAATCAGCCGAGGAATAAGTTAATTATGATGTCACACAGTGTATTGGTCTGAAAATTTTGCCAAAAATCTGAATATGGCAAAAATAACACTATAAAAGTTCAAAATATTGGATTTTCTCTGTTTTTTGCTAATAAATAATTCTTACTTTTATTTAAGTTTAAGCTTCTTTTAAGAAGCTTAAACTTAAAATAAAAGTAAGAATTATTAAAACACTTAGAGTGTTTTTTGGTGTTTTCATTGATAGCTGCTTTTTGTTAAATTTGATTGTTTCCCTGAATGACACATTTTTTTGAGGATTTACTATTTGTATACATGATCTACTTGCAAAATTGATAAGTTTATTTGTGAGAAGCAATAAAAGTTTTGAAAAATATGGATGTTTTTTGCGATTGATTATGTAATTAAACTTGACGTTTCAAAAATGTTGCTATAAGGCAGTTATTAATGAAATCGTACAATTGGTGCAATTTCACCATTTGGCGTTTAAAGAGTTAACATGCAGATATTTATCAAAATGGCGACCTTTCCCATTACCCTACCCCCATATTAGGGGGGGGGGGGCCTCATAATTTTTTCATCAAAATAACAACAAGGGATGATAAAGAATTGACTTTGATGCCCGGATTCACTTCGTTTTTGTGTTTGGTGTAATCAGAGATAAGCTGTTAGAGAGATCAAGGAATTTACACCTTGGAAAGATGGTTGTCACCCCCTCAGGTGGACATGGGCTAACGGAAAAAATTGGAATCAAAATGCTATAAATAAAGCGACAAAAAAACCCTGTTTTACGAGTGGGTGGACCTTCCAAGTAGGGTTGGTCGGTCGGGCGTTTAAAAAAAACCTTTTTGCCCAGAATAACCCAAGAATTCCCCAAAATTGGGAGAAAAACTGAAATTTTCTTTAAAAATTTAACCAAATTTGACAAATTTTGGCCCAAAAACGGCTGATATTACATGATTATGATTTTTTTAAACTAAAAATAAAAAAAATTGTCAAAATCGCAAATTTAGGGTCGGCCGGGCCTGTAAAACAAGGGGTTTTTCTTCGTCGCCTATAAGTGTGATATGCAATACTTTGAAATTCTGTATAGCCCTCTGACCCCAGCATCAATCTCCTATTTTAAAAAATTATCGTATTTCTGTCTCATTTTGTTACATAATATTATTGTGTTAACCAGTTAATATTGTTTCTTTCCTTTTATGGCAGATTTTCTGGGGGAACTATATGTCTTCATCTATGGATATCATGCTTAATTATACACAATGGGAAGAGGATACTTTCAAGAAGAGGCTAATTTTTACAGATTGTGCTTGGGTTAGTTTGAACCTCCTGAAAAGTAAAAGCAAAAAGTTTGTCGACGGCCAAACCTACTTGAAACACCAATAAAAGCATGCATGTTTGTTTTTCATCATTAACGGTATGTTTTTTTTACTTTTCGTATACCGTATTGTTTCTATTAATCGCCTAGTCTCTATTAAACGCCCACCTCAAAAAATTTCAAAGAGAAGTGTTAATAAACTTTCTATTTTGTAGCATTTTTGTGTATCAGTAAGCTTTAACCAACAATCGCTAGTAACAGGAGGAAACAGTACCAATGAGGTCGCGATCCCGGAAATGATGAAAAATTGTCATTACTTCCGTGTTATCGGGGACCATATAACAGTAAGTTGCCGTAATTGGTAAGTTTACTTAGCAATTTTGTGCAAATTTTGATGTTGAAAATTGGTCTCTAATAATCGCCCACCCAGTGGGCGATAATTAGGAACAATACGGTATACACAGTTTTGGAAAAAAAATATCCTTGATTGCATTTTTTGCTAAATTTTTTAAATCTTGGTTGTAGAGTGTTATCAAATTATCAAAATCTGTGCTGTATAAATTTTACCAAATTTGCAAATTGACAGTGAAAGATTCAAGACCGAAATGAGCAGCCATGGCTGATTGGCTGCATGACTTATTAATTTGAATGATTGAATATATGGCTGTCAAATAGTTGTCGAATGTGAATTTAAAAAAAATGGCAATTTTGATGACTGGTTATAATCTTAAGAAAGAATTAAGAATTATTATTCCTATTCCATAATTAGTCACAAAATATGGATCAAACTGGCAACCTGCCAGAACTGTTGCTAAATTTATCATGTTAAATGGATGCAAATAGAAAGTTTGATTGTATTAGTAACTTCCTTTTTAGTCATAACCCAGGTTATATGAGAGACAATCCACAGGGATATACCTTTTCCTATGGTACCCTACAGGATAGTGGCTATTTCTTTCATTTGAATGGGGCTTAAAAAGGGTGTAAAAATGGTTATATTTTACAAAATGCGATGAAGATCAATATGATAAGTATTTATAAAACCAAATCATATATGCTTTATGACTGAACGAAATTGATCAGCAAATGATTGTTGTCTAATTAGACTTTCCAGTCCAAAATGTGAGGTTGGTGGGTGCTTCATGAGAGGTTGTCTTCCTTCATCATGTTCATATGGGTCATTTCATACCTAACTATGTAATCCCAGACAGTGTTGGAAAGATTGGCATGAAGCCTACATCACAAATTGTTACCACTTTCATCTCTGCCTTGATAAAGACAAGTCCTATTTATGGCAATATTTCAAAAAATAAAATGAGAATCAAAAATGTGACAAAACTGAACCTGGACATTGATTTCCAGATTCTAAAAAGTAATTTTAGTTCTAATTTTTACAAAAGCAAATTTTATTTAGGATTTCCAGAAATTTTTGGAACCGAAAATTCATATTAGAGCCAAAATTGTAGGGTTTTGTCAAAATTAAAGCAATACTATAAGATTTTGATCAGAAATCATGGTTTTGAGTAAAAACAGCCTAAAATGAAGGAATGTGGCTACCTAAAACATTTTAAGTGTACTTTGTCAAAAACTTGTTTAGCCACAGAAAATGGATAAAAAGTGCATGTGTGCTTTCCTGTACTAATACACATGGAATTAAATACGGGATCCCGAATTTCATTCAACATATGGCCACAACAGAAAAAACAACCATATGTTATGGGTGTGACAGGGGTGCTTCAATTTAACACTTGTTGCTTTAATATTGCCATTGTGTTCAGCATGCAAATTCATGTCTAGAAATGTATACTTTTATATGGATGTAATTTTTAGTTGGTGAGTTAAGTTAGAGAGTAAAATCCTTTACAAAAATGAAGGGTTGACACCAACCTTAACAAAATATCTAAGGGGACTCAAGTGATAAAAGATTGATCTATAGCACAATGAATTGATCGCATGTTTGTCTTTGCATCTATAGGTACTAGTCCCATGGGACTGGACCATGTTAACATGATCGAAATATAAGGGAGGAGAAATCTTATTGCATTGATAAGGATATCAGTAAAGCAAATAAATCAATACAAGAGTTTGTGTCTGCAAACATGAAATAGTGTAGCTTTGCTCAATCAAGAGGGTGTCAGAGTGAACTTTTTGCTGTGATTCAAAAGCACTACAAGAGTGTTATGGTTCCAGGTTGTGGCCAATGAAATTCTATTCCTAGTTTCCCCGTTTTAATCTCCCCTCCCCAAGTTTGAGTAGGTGATTTATCATTATTCATTATTTTCCCACTTTCAATATGTGCACAAAAGGGAAGCGGGTTAGCGTAGCGGTAAATCCCTCGCTTTGCACCAATGAGTTTCGGGTGTCTTGGGTTCGATTCCTGGCCCCGGAGCTGTATGTGCATTTGGTTTACAGTCCATACTCGCTTCCGTAGGTTTTTCTCCGGGTACTCCGGTCTTCCTCCTGCATCTAAAACTGTCACTGGATTTGTCCACCTGAGTCTGCCCCCACCCAGGTTATGGGAAGCTGCACAAAGGGTGAATATTACTGCCGAAATACCGATAGAATGTGCTCTACGGAAGCACTTCTAAGTGAAGTGAAATGGTTGTGATGATTTACCTGCAGCGAATCATGAGCGCTTTGTATCTTCGGTAAAAGGCGCTATAAAAATGCCATTATTATTATTATTATTATTAAATTTAGAATGTAAAAAAATGATTCTAATCTGTTTTATTTGACTCTTTGAGTCAATGTGCTTTTATGTCTTTACTTTTTTCTGAGAATAAGGCAATTTCTGACAAAATCTTACATCACCTTGACATTTTTGGCATATAATTGTATTTCTGAAAATGTATATGTGATGGCTCACCCCGAAAAGGGGGGGGGGGGGCTTTGCAGATGATATCAATTTTGATTTTATCATTTCATCTGTTACAGCATTTTCAAAGCTTTAAAATGGAATTGATTAAGGCGATCACATTTTACAACAGAAAAACTGCTAGAAATTCATGATTATTTTCTTTATTTTTTGCTGCCTATTTTCGCCAATTTCTTGAAAAGTGTTCTGTCTGTCGCAAAGTCACCTTTTTTGGGGTGAGTCATCACATATTCAAAAACCATACAGAAGAAAAAGGTATTTGTATTCTAAGGCATCTTTATGTGAAATTCATCCCTATAAAAGTGTGGACCAATTAATCAAAATTTTGACAGAAAATAAAACTCAACATGACATCCTGATATATATGTTCTATTTGGTTAAAATTTGTTTTCAGATGTTTTTACTAAAAAGTTTGTTAACCTTTAATCTTGTAATTTTCCATGACTCAAAACACCTCTTTTATAAATAGGCAAATGGATGACTTGAAGAATTGAACTTGAGCTTGTACCGGTAAATTTGAATGCCGCTTCTTGAAATGAATCATACATCTTGAAATATACATTGCAAACGGATATCATTAATCGTCATATCAGTGCAAGAAAGTCGTATCTGCAATAGCTGCCATTTGTCATTAATTTGGATTGCACACTGTATACTCTCCAGTCTTGGGTCAGTGGTTCTTAAAATGGCAGTGTCACCTGAAGAACCATTTCAAGAGCTACTGACATATGACAGGGAAATTTTTTAGGGATTTTCACATTCTAGTGAATAGTTGTTAAATAAATATAACTTGAGGCAGCCATTGTAGATACGACTTTCTTGCACTCTCATGACGTTTGTGCCTTTCCAGCTCCTAACAGCCGTAAAGTCGGCAAACTTAATTTTGCACTTGAGTGAAAATGTATGTGAAGGTCGTAATTTGTTGAAATCATTTTTTTGCAGATACACAATATCCATGCAATGTTCAAAACACCTGACCTGAAAATGAACTGAATAATGAAAAATCCACATCTTAGAATGACCATCATCAGAAAAAGCATGTAGCTTAACCCTTTCAGTCCTGAATTGTCATATACAGGTATACAGCCCATACTGAATTAATCTACACTCAATACAAATTGGAACGCTTGAGCGTTCTCTCGTATGCTCCTTAGGAAACGCTGAGGCGTTCTATCGGATCGAAAAGGGTTAAAAGTTTTTGAATGCATCTATTCCAAACTTTGATGGACCATAACTGGACTTGTGGATGTCGGGTAAAGTTCATCAAGGTTTCAATTTTAATTTCCTTATAACCATGATAGCATGACTTTTCAGATATGTGAAAATGTTTGAGCTGGACGTTCACATTTAATGTCATGGACATATGTGATGGCTCACACCGAAAGGTTGCAGCATTTTCTAAGCTTTAAAATGACACCTTACTTGTTGAATTTGATCAAGGGGATCAAATTTTACAACAGAAAATCTGCTGGAAATTCTTATCATGTTCTTTGTTTTTTGCTGCCTATTTTCACCTGTATCTTGAAAAGTTTTCTGTCGCAAAGTCCCCTTTTCGGTGTGAGTCATCTCATTTATGTTTTGTAGGTTGGGGTATGGAAGACAAAGGTACAATGTGTATGATGCCTGATGTAATTTCAGTCCTACAAAGTAAACATGGCTATTTAGGTCTTGAATTTCATGATAATGATAAGTTGCACAATAACCAGAACAAAGCCGTCTTCCATTAGGGAACTAACTACTCCTATTTAATACGAGATAGGAGTTACTGCATGTTTTCAAATGAAAAATAGAAGTAACTCTAAATGCCAAAATAGAATAACTCTCTTATTTCTGAAATTCTGATGATGTTCTCTTTCTCACTACATTGTTAAATTAAATAGTAAGTAAGAGAGCCCTTCCGGCAATTTCTTAAGATGCTTTAGTGCACTGATTTATTTATTTATTTATTTATTTATTGAGTTGTCTGAAGATCGCCCTGCGTGAAACTTAGAGTAACAACTTTGTTCCACGAGAATCATTACTATGTTATTGGCTCTGGATCAGCATTGAGCACTCCGCATTAAGATAGTTTCATCTTCTGGAATATTGATTGATTGATTGATAGTGATGTTGTTTTTGCATTTTTTTCTTATTGAAAGCATCAGCAGAGTAGTTTGCAATAGGACCTGCCTGTTTACTCTTCAGACAGACAAGTTTCAGCTAGTTTATTCCTAGGCCTAAGCTTAAGGCAAAGAGTACATAATTATGATTCCAAGAAAAATGTAAAAATAGATCATTAAAAATAAATAAGATTCGATCAAATAAATGTGAACTTTGAAAGATTTATTACTTGCTGATTGAGTAACTTCCTAACTTGATTCACATCAGGAAAATGTTGTCATGTACAAACTTAATTTAGGCAAACTTATAACCGGATTATGATAAGTTTGTAAAGGACTGCTGAACAAGTTTAACATTCATCATTTTTTCCCTAGATTATAAGAAAAAGCTATAGTTATGGATGACATGTTAACCAGCCTTAACCAACACTTATAAGGGTGCCGGATACAAAAAGGGGGGGGCCTTAAAATAGTTCACCCTTGTAAGGGGGCCTTGACAAATTAACCAAAAATTTTCTGGTAAAAAATGAGTTTACATGCTTCTTTATGGGTTTGACCACTAAATTTTGTCGCAAAAAAGGGGCCCTTTAATTTCTTGAGGTTGAAAAGGGGGGCCCTGAAAATGTTCTGTGATTTTTTTTGCATTAGCCCCCCACCCCCACTAACAAGTGTTTTTGAATAGTCCCTTTCTATAAATCCTACATTTAAACTAATTTGATAAAACCAGAGGCACCACCATTCAGGCTCTAGGATCAAATTAAGTAGTCAGATTTTTGCCAACAATGCATTGCATCTTTTTGTTATGAAGAAATATTGAAATGCGCACTCAATGTTTTTGGTGTGCGCTTTTAATATTTTTCAATAATTGGTAGATGCTAGACTCGACACCGTTCTTATTCAGTGTTTAAATTGGGGTGTTTAGATGTTTGCTGATGATACATTGCATCTTGTCATAATTGAACATGTTTTTTTTCGAATGTTTGCAGTTTCAAAGTTCATTGATAGTAAAAAAGAAAAATGACCATGGGATGACTTTACAGCTGGTTTGAGTTGGATGGTCACATATTAAGTGTTCAAACATGTTTAACATGGATGATCACTCTGCACTAATTTAGTATAGCCAAATTTCATGTTTATGTTATTAAGTGATTGCCATTTAACCCGGTGACCTTTCATTAACCGGCACTTAATCGAGGTCATTTGGAATAGGGATGTGGTATTTCTAAAGCATAGCGAAGGATTGCTTCCTATTAGTGTAACAGCTTTCCTATTCTGGAGACGAATAATCTTCAGTTGGATATTAATCAGGGAAAGAATTGAAATATTGGTCTACAGATAAGTTATGAAAAACTTAAAATATGTAAATGACTTATGTAACTTCTAAATTATGTATGTTCAATTCAGCTTTTTTTAGCCAGGATATATTATACATTGCATATAAAATATATCTGAAATTTAAGGGTCTGTGGTTAAATCAACACATCTGTGTAACTTTGGAATTTTTTGTAAGTTATTATTCTCATGTCATTTTCTTTTTTAGATGGATAAAATGCTTAGTAAACTATCTGTTGCTATCCAGTCCATCTCACATCAAAAGAGAGACCAAAATGGTACCACATAATTGTAAGTATGGCGATCTGTTATGTTGTTCAAACCTCATACTCATTATACGCCGGGGAAGTAGTGACGTCATAATTTATGTAAGTCACCCAACACGTGCGTTTTGGTTCCAAACAAACGGGGTGGACAGTTTTACCACACGTTAAGTCTATGGGGGAAAAGTCATACCATAACATTCATCTAAAATAAGGGAAAACATGCCGACCTGTTATGCTGAAGGTTGTGATCACAAGCCAGGACGGGACCTCTGTCGTCATTTTCGTTTTCCAACCGAGAAAAATCAGTGTGATTTGTATGTTTATGTACGCCTATTCAGTTAATACGTTTGATCAGTGGAACCACTCTGAACATGATCATTTGTTTGGAACCAGATCGCACGTGTTGGGCTAATTATCATAAATGTGACGTCACTACTTCCCCGGCGTATACTCAGTTTAGACAAAGTGATATTGGACAAAATGCAGTACGGACGAGTGGTAATAGACCGTAAATCCCCGTATAGCCTTACCAATTCTTATCAATGTACTATAAGCATATAAACTGACAACGTAAAGATCTTTGATTAAAATTTTGACCTTAGTTTTGATCCAAAGATCTGAAAAAAGTCAGCATATATTTAATTTACGTACATCCAAAATAAATTTTAGAATGTGATTTTTTCATGTCCAAATACTTAATTTAGTAATCGTCTTTTTAAATGCAATTGATCTCACCCACTGGTATCCATGAAAGTGTGTGTGTTTGGTTAATGTGCATAATTATTGCTTGTGCATAAAATCGAGTGCATGACAGTTTCTTTGCATGGAAGGTAAATGATGCACCTGTAAATAGGCCAAACCTGTAGGCCTATAGTCTTCTCTGAACTGTATAGTCTACTTCAAGAACTGTTTGTGGATATCCTCACAGCAGTTAGTTGAACTCATAAAATTAGATTCAAAAGGACCAAGTGTACTTTAGGTCTCATCCAGAATTTTAGAGTTAAGGGCTAGGGTTAGGGTAATGGTTTGTTAAGTTTAGAGTGAAGTCATTGTTAGTTTGTTAATGTAAATAAATGTCATGGTTTCATGAGTTAAGGTTGGGTCATGATTAGGGTCAGTTTTTGATGGGGTCTAAAGCATGTTTTTCTGTTCAACCCAATCATTCTTCTTAAACTTAAGAATTTGTTTATGTAAAGCTAAGGTCATTGGCTATTTTGCCCATAGATAATAACATCATTTTTTCTGTAAATTACAGATAACTGAAAAACTATTTAAGGTTATTCAATCAGGAACCTGTTTTGCCTTAGACTTTTCCTTTGACCCCCTATTTTGATGACTTTTCCTTTGACCCCTATTTTGGTTACTTTTCGTTAGTTAAAGGAAATAGAATGTAGGCCCTATAATAATTGGGTGACCAAAAGGGGGTTTTCCATCAGGGTTGAAGTCTGACATATAAAAATGCCAAATGATATGGAAGTTTTGAAGTGGTGCTTGTAATTTCTTGTTTAAGGCCTCATTGGAATATCGTAAATATCACTCGGGTTTTTCTCGGAAATTGTGATTGCCATATAGTCTGATCTTGCTTGTTATGTTTTAAGGTCTAACTTTTAAACCAAACCTCGAATTGACAAAAAACTTGGTACCGTACTAAAGAGAAATAAACAAGCTGTTCACTGATACCAATAAATTAATTTGAGTTTTAGACCAAAGATGTTCCTATCATCAATGTGGCATTGGATATTTGTCATCTATTTAATTTTCCTCATTCTGCAAACCTTCCTAAATTGCACAGAACTTCCTCATGATTTACAACTCTAGGTGCTTAGAACATAGATACCTTAAATTCAATGGAGGAGAGGCAAGATACTCAGGGTTATACTCAGAGTAGTACTTCTATACATTTCATTGTGTAGTCAAGAGAAATTTTAGGGTTATTGCCGTTTTCATCCTGCCTGTCCAGTTGCAGAAATGGCAGGACCACTTTTGAATCATATTTAAGTATATTCAACAATTTATTCTGAATAAAAAGCAATACACGGCAATAGTTCTTAGAATTCAAGACCCTGTTCCTTTAACCAAACTGAGTGCATTTACTTCTGGTAGATAATCTCATCAAATGCATATTACGGCTGGCTCACACTATGACTATGGAACCATGCTATGATAGATTACCAATATAAGGTGACAAACATGAAAATAAAAATATATGGATGTAAAGCAACATAAGCCTTAACTGTGTAAAGCAACATAAGCCTTAACTGTGCATTTAGTGGTGGTAACACAAAGTGACTAGCGGGAAATTCAAAATGGCAATTTGTTGCTTAACCAGAGGCAGACCTAGGGGATGTACAGGAGCCCACCCACCAGCCCCTGTAAATTTGTCCAAATCCTGCAAAACCAAACTTTGAGCAACCTTTGGGTAATAAAGCTTTCAAATACCCTCTCCACCAGGACCCCTGTAAAATTCAGATCCTAGATCCGCCACTGTTAACATTGAGAGACCTTACTTTCTGAGCCAGCCTTCAGACATAAAACACAGTTTTATGCTACCATGTAAGTACTTGAAGGAATCTGTGTATTTCTCCCAGTATGAAGTCGTCAATTGCCTGTCAGTAAAACAGTTTGAAGAAATCATGTCAAGTACTCAGGAAGTCGTAGATTAGTTTGCATATCTGCTCTTGACCTTGTCTTGCTCTGTGTCTGTCTCTTCTGTTACTCAGCGTTTTAAGCTCTCAGGTCTAGTTAAACCAATTCTTATCTCTTTGTGCTGCCAGTTAGATACATTTTCCAACCCACCTGGTTTGAAAATGACCTAACTGGCAGCACCAAGTGTTAGGTGTCCGTCATCTAGTCATTAGAATAGCCATCTTTGTGAGCTTCTTTGTCACTTGATGTAGCGGGTTCCTCAACTGGTTGCTAGTAGCACACTTAGTCACGTTGATCAATATTGTGCTGCACGTTGATAAGCACGTGGCCTACTGGATGAGGCACCCACCTCATAATCCATAGGTTACAAGTTCTCCCAGGGGGGTCTGTCATCATTGACATGAGGGTATCAGGCGTGACCAAGAACTCACGTAAAAAGGGTGTTTTTTTAGGATCAGGCACGTTACGTACGTAACGTGAATAGGGTCTAAAATCTCAAAAAACCAACAAAAAGGGTATATTTTTGAAACTGATGAGTTAAACTTTCAGTAAATTTAGTAAAATTTTAGTAAATTTTCAACAATCATACTCACTTAGGGTGTAATTTTTGAAAATATGTAAATACTTGTTTAGGGTGCTGTTTGGAAGTCCTTGGTCACGCCTGATACCCCTCTTTCAATGATGACAGACCCCCCTGGGCAAGTTCTAGCCCTGCTTGTATCAGTGTGTTGTGTCCTTGGCAATGATCTCTGGTACTGGTTAAGCTGCAGCCTTCAAATTGCATTGTGTTTGTTTAGGTGCTGTTGTAAAAATTCTAGTATTTTGACCGGCAGGCACCAGTAGAGTTTAAAATAAACCATACTTATTATTAATTATTAGACACCTTTAGTTTCTTCACCGTTCATAATGACGTGTCCGCATGAGATGTCATTTGACCTGCTTTGTACCAATCATACACAATAGATCATGTTGTACGTGGACATTTTGTGCTGTGATCAGCTACGCACATGCTTATTTGTATCGATTCACGATGTCAAGAGGCCCGCCCATTTGGTGTTGATCAAAGTATATATATATATGGGTCTCTCAACTGATTCATTGCTGTTAGGGGGCTTGATTCCAGATCTCATATACATAATAGATTCAAATCAGGGCTTAACGTTAGATCTCATATGCATTAAAGATCCAATGAGATACTGAGAATGGACCCAAATGGCTCCCTGTAGTTGTCAATCTGTGTCTGTGCATCCATCAACTAGTACATGGTATGGGCTCAACTCCAGGATGAAGAATGGATGCAAATGACTTAATCATGTAGGCCCTAGTTGTCAATCCATGTATGTTGGTCCCTCAACTGATACATTACTACCAAGAGCTTAACTCCAGATCCCACATACCCTAGAGCTGGGAATGTATGCAAATTATTCATGTAGATGTTTTAATCTATGAATGGGGTTCTCATCTGGTGCATTGACACACTGTTATTACTGTCAAGGAGTTAAGCTTATAAAAACCTTTAGGCTGAGAGTGGATCCAATTGGCTTCATGTTGATGTTAATCTATGCGAGGGTTTCAGTTTATACACTGGCTCGAGGGGGGAGGGGGGCTGCAGGTTCCTAAGGTGACCCTATATGAGACCAAAAATAAATGGAATTAAATGTGACTGTACACCATTTAAGAAATATAACTAGATATTTGAAACATTTTTATTTGCCATTTAGACACTATGATCAACAAATCCAACCATTCTTTCTGAGTTTGATACCCTATCAGAGACTAAAAAGACAAATTTGAGACCTACAGAGCACCATGCATGTCAATTTTGATATCCTATATTGCAAATCTCAAGACCTGTCCAGGGGTTGATTTCACTAACATTAAAATGCAGCGTAAGACCAAAACCCATCATTAGCTACGACCACCTCTTGACCCCACGCAATGTTAACAAAGGGTTCGATTCTTCCAATGCAAAATTCATATACCTTACGATATGGTGAACATATACGAAGGGTTTTCATGTCTTTGTGAAGTCCAGTTGTAGTTACGAGTTTATTAGTGTAATCGATCCCTGGTATCACATATTCTGCCACACGGTTGGTTACCCAGTCAACGTATAAGGTTACCACCACACAATCCCCTTCCTCCATAGCATTGCTATCAGGAGCTTTGCTCCAGATCTCATACATTATGACCAAGAATTGATCAAATGACTTCATGTAGTTGTCAATCTGTTTCTGTACATCCATCACTGAACTGGGTTGGGTAATATGACAATGACTATATGTGTACCGCCGCGGCAAAAGGGTCCAGTTGTCGGCTCGTACACGTTGCTCCTTGTAGCATATCTAATGTATGGTATTTGTATACATCATATATGCTACAATGAGCAACATGTAGGAGTCGACAACTGGACCCTTTTGCCGCGGCGGTACACATATTGTATGTGTGTTAAAACAGATCATTGACATGCCTTCCCCTGTGACATGAAGTGGAAGATAAGTATGTAAGATACCGGGGTAAGATATAACAAGAACCTTTCAAAAATCACCCTTTACAATGAAAATGGTGGCTTTTTTGTGTTATTATGATTTTCAAGAGTTGACAGAGAATAATTTCAGAGGTACTAGTTAATTGAAGGTAGCCAAGAAGACTTTTCTGGTTATTTTTTCTGAAGAAGTCAATTTGATTATCTTGCCTTCCTTGTAATCTGAAGAAATAAATTGTCCAATTTTGGTTCAATAGTAATAAAACACAATAGCATTTATTGTCCATAGAACTAACAGGTGATTGAAATCCAGTTTGTTTGGAACCAGTTGCTCAAAGCATCCTTTGCAACAAGGGTATTACATAAATTTGACTTGTCACTCCTGCAGCGTATTGTTTCAAAAGAGTGGTTGGCAAATATAATACAAAAACCGGAGGACTCATTTCCTTTCACCTTTTTATAGGTACATAGTGACCCTATTTTAGCTATAACCTCTTAGCAGAAAATGGCCACTCACTATCCTAGAGATGATGATTAATCCAAGAAAACAATTTGCAGTCGGACCCTTTGATATTAATTACTGTATCATCACCTGCTATACACTTGTCAATCAATACTGTCAATTCTGGCCAATGTAATGTTGCATCAGAAAATGCTTGTTAATCTACAGGTAGCTGTTTAATTAAATCGTCAGTAATGTCTGCTCCACTCAATTTACCTAGGTCCAAGGGGGAGTATTTATGTATTTATGCATAGGGTTGAATACACTCCAGAAGCACGGAAGGAGCGAATGATCATTCTTTACTCGTGTATAAAATATGTTATTTTCAGACATCAACAATGGTCACTATTTTTAAATTTTTCATGTTCAGCCAGCTGAGTTTGTATAAAATATTTTAGTTTGGCTTTTCCCCAAGGAGGGGGCTCATAGTGAAGGTTCAAATGCGGGTTCAAATGTTATGTATGCTGTGGGCAAGATTCCTTTTCAAGTCTCGTTTTCCACTCCCAGTGGCCCAAATTTCAAGCCGACCTCCGCTCTTAGTAAGACCTCATTTTCAATGAGAGCAAATGGAATGAAATCTTCAGGTGTTTTGCAAAAATAATTGTTGTGAATCTGCAACAAAATCTTGAAACTGTGACCTCTCAGTGTGGTTTTTTTTCCCCACATGTTGCACAAAATGAGGTTTCCACCTTTTATGGCTGGCTCATTTGTGATGTACGGTCACTAACCAATCAGACACATAATGACAAGTGGAAAGTTAAGAATTGATGGTAAAAACCTTTACCACTGAGTGAAATAGAAAAATCCCTTGTAGTTTTCTTTGAAATGACCTATCCTCTATATGACTAATAGGGATCCATGTATGCCAGATACTTTATTTTTATACCTGCCCCTTCCCTGGGTCCAGTTGAGGTTGATGCCATCAAATCAGTTAGTGTTGTTTTAAGTTATTGATGGTTGTGAAAACATTTCTTATTACTATTGATTTATTACTCATCTATTTGCATTCCTATCAAAGAAAAAGAGTAAAAATAGATGGAGTATAATTAGTTTGATTAATTTAATTATTATTTAATCATTTTCAAGTTTTAACTTCAAGTCAACTAACGTAAAAACAGCAATAACCACAATCCATCATTATAAGGTCATTGTGCTAAGAAGTCATTTTCATTTTCCAATATGTTCAACCCTAACACTGGCCTAACTAATTAGTTTCTTTTTTCTATATAGAATGTTAACCCAAATTGTTGGTAATCAAAAAGAGTGTTCCTTTGTACTTAAATATTGGTGAAATATGTTTTTTGTACATAGTTTGTGCTCATTTGCCAAAAAGTTTCAAACGTTTTTGAATTCTATAATTTTACCCACCCTTTATTTCAATTAATTTTGGCTTTGATTTTGATCTTGAACCACTATGCACCAAATAATGGGATAAATAATCATCTATATGCGACCTTTTTATTCATGTTCATCGCTTCATTTAAAATTGAAATTTTTGGGCTACATGTATAATAATTAAACATTCTAAAGAATGTTGAGGGGTACTTACATTGACATGGTGTACATATATTATGTGCCTGTCTTCGGGGTGGTTTTTCATTGATTTTTATGTATTTGTGGAAATTTGCTCAAAAAGCATAAAGCACCCATTTTGAGTACAATTGGGTGCTTTTTTATGCCTCCGCGAGAGGCATTATGTTTTCTGGTTGTCCGTCCGTCCGTCCGTCCTTCCGTCCGGGCTCGTTTCTCAGAACTGGTGAGGCGTGGAACAATGCAAGTCGGTGGACTGGTGGTAAGGGTTGCTAGTAATTTTCTCTGAAAGTTTCGGCGCAAAATATGCAAATTTAGTCGGTTTTTAAGCAGAAAATATGTGTTTTTTTGTGATTTTAGGGACTTAGAAATAATTGGACAAGGAGCATTTGCTAAAATTCCACCCCTTCAAAATTTTAACCCCACCTTATTTTAATGGGCGCATAACATATGCGAAAATTGGCCCGATCGGCCATTTAATTAACGAATACAACGCGTTTTAAGATGGCGCTCTTGCATGTAATCCTTTATAATTTCGTAGATACAAAGGGCAATATCTCCTTAACGGAGCAGAATTTTATTTTATGCATATCTCCGAAACCGCATGCCCTACGTTAATGATATTTGATGCCTGGGTAGACCTAGAGCCAAACTCAATCCATCGACAATTTAAGCGCAAAATATGCTAATTAACTACCTAATTTGCATAATTTATGGATAAAATGGTTTAAATGGCATATTTTACAAACTGTCCACCTTACATTCATGAAATTTGGTGGGTAGGTGGAGATTGAGCTGCGCTTGTGCCAGGTGCAATTTGAGCGCAAAATATGCTAATTAAGTACCTAATTTGCATAATTTATGCATAAAATGTAGCTTAATTTATGCGTAAAATGCTTTAAATGTGATATTTTACAAACCGTGCACCCTACATTCATGAAATTTAATGGGTAGGTGCGGATAGAGCTGCGCTTATGCCAGCTGCAATTTGAGCGCAAAATATGCTAATTAAGTATCTAATTTGCATAATTTATGCATAAAATGTTGCTTATTTTTCAACTTTGTCCGATTTCAAAGGTTAAGATGTCAAATTGTTCGTCATGGACCAGCGATCAAAAGTGTTAATGGTGACCCCATCGTCCGACCTTTCCCTAGGGGTCAAAGGTCAAAAGAAAGGTCAAATATTCAACTTTGTCTGATTTCAAATATTAAGGTTTCAAAATGTTCGTCTTTGACCAGCGATCAAAAGTGTCAATGGTGACCCCATCGTCCGACCTTTCCCTGGAGGTCAAAGGTCAAATTTTCAACTTTGTCAGATTTCAAAGGTTAAGGTCTCAAAATGTTCGTCTTGGACCAGCGATCAAAAGTGTCAATGGAGACCCCATCGTCCGACCTTAAACTGGGGGTCAAAGGTAAAAAGAAAGGTCAGATTTTCAACTTTGTCCGATTTCAAAGGTTTGGGTCATAGTTCTAAAGAAAGGTCAAATTCTCAACTTCGTCCGATTACAAAGGTGGAATGCGGAGGCATCGTGATCGACACTCTGTGTCGAGAACCGCGCGGCCCGAGAACCGCGTATTCTAGTTTTGTATACAGATGGAGGCTTTTTAAGTCAAAAGAAGTATAGAGATGAGTCGTATTTTCAAAGTCGCGTAGGCATATACATGTACAAATATTTTTAAGACCACCCACCCACAGTGAGAAATATGAAGCTGCTAAGGTTTCAGAAGTTTGGAAAAATCGTGGCTGAACACGGATTGAACACACTTTATTTCTAAGACATGCCACATACTGTGTTGTCTACATGGATCCAAAACAGAGTTTTTCCGGATGTATTTTCTATCATCTTCCACTTTAAAAGAAAGATGGGGCACTTGTATTTATTCATCATGTTCATGAAAATCATACAAGCTCTATAGAGTTGTTAATAAATAGTTCTACACATCTTTTGAGAAGAATGTTAAAGGATTGAAGAATTCATAAAAACAAAAAGTGTGAGTATCAGGTAATTACCTACATTTTTCAAAATATCGGCCATAAAAGGGGAAACTTGAATTATTCTACCTAAAAGCCGGGTCTATGCCAAGGTTAAGGAGACAAAAAAAGCAACCACATGCAGTCAGAATTTATTGACTTTTAGGTCAATAAATATAAAAATATTTGTCTCAATGAGAGCATGATCCCAGCTCCAGGGTTCCTTTTACTCCTTGGCCAGACCCATTTATGGATCAATATGATAAGTACAAATCTAAATACAAATAACATAATAGCAAATCATCAATGTTATGCTTTCACAACACTTCCTGCTAGCAATTGAAGAACACATCTATTAAGTGGCGTAGCCAGACTTTTTGGTCAGGGGGGGGGGGCAAAGATATCTCTTCTTGATTATTCCCCAGCGTTTGCACATTTTCCCCCCAATTTTTCCCGGCCAAAATTCATTTTCGCACACCCAAAATAAATTCAGGTCGATTTTAAAAACTGACAAGCAAAAAAAAAAAAAAAAGGTTTACAGCGATTTTTGCACATCTTTTAATTTTTATCCATGTTTCCTGTCAAGCTGCTTTCTCATTTTTCTTGTCCTTCCCGATTTTTCCAGCTGGTTGTCCCAATTTCCCGCTCGGGTGGGGGGGGGGTCTGCCCCCCCCCCCCTTGCCCTATTCTGGCTACGCCACTGCATCTATTATCTTAAGTAGACAGTAAACATTTTTCAAATCTCTGGATTAAAACTATGGTCCTTCAGTGACTAAAATTTAGCCATTTTACTTTGGGGTTCTGCCCCTCAGTAAAAATATTCTAAGTCACTTCAGGTCCATAATTTTTACCGGAGATCTTCAAGTCAGTATATATTTGTATAATAGTTGATTTGATTTGTTAAGTGAAATTGATTTGATTTGATTAGTCGTATTAGTTTCACTGCATTTGCTGTCTACTGAGGAAAGCTATACTCATTAGTCATTTTGAATAATTCCCCTAAGGATGCTGTCTACTGAAGATAGCAATTATTTGTCAACAAAATTTGGACACAAAAATGAGAATAGAGCAGTATTCATGCAGAGATTTTGTTGAATATCAAAACATGAGTCAAGTCTTTCCACTAAAGTATCATTTTACTTTGCCTGTCTGTGGATACTTTGTACCCAATACTCTATTTCAGTTTCTGGGCAGTGGTAGTTCCGACAGGATTGATGGTGGGCTACCACCCCTCCTTCCACTCCTCCTAAATGATAGGGTTAAAAGAGAAAGGATAGGGGGGGGAAAACAAAAGAAAGAAGGGAGAAGAATAGATAGGTAGAAATGCTGTAAAATGTTTGATTGTTGAAACTATTACTTTTTATCAAATTGTTGTTGAAAAGTTGAAATCTTGCATTTGTCTGTGTACAATTGTGATACTTTCCCTTTTTTTTTTTTGCTTATCAGTTTTTAAAAGCTACGTGAAAATAATTTGGGGTACCTTTTGAGTTTCATATGTCCAATGCCCCTCCTGACAAAAAGCCCTGGCATCATGCTTGATCCTGGGAACTAGGTATGAAAATTCTACTGAAAAATCTTATTACCTAAGTAATTTGTGAATTAGCTAATTGCACGGTTCACCATAAATTTTGCGGGTAGAGCCTTGATTTGACAGTACATCTCGCAAGCCAGGTCAAGGCTCCCCAAAATGGCAAAACCGTGCACAAATAACATAAATACTCTCATATCCAATCTTTCTGAATACATTCAGCAGATTTTCCTTTTTTAATGATAATGTAAATATTAAAGAGTTGAATTTTAATATTACTCCAATATACAAAATAAAGAGATAAATCACTTGACAATTAAATTGCAATTGCCAGCAGATGTTATTTATGCAGCTGTTCAACATTTTGTTAAGAGATAATTCAAATAAAATGCATATAAATATTATTCAAATACTATAATAGGCTACAAACACGTAGGAAGTTTACATACATAAATTGATATTACAAAATAATTCACACATGGTGCACATTTTAAGCACGTAATTTCAGATTTTTTCCAGAATTTACTTCGATCCATGAAATCCAGTTTGTATGCAGGAACTTGCAAGGAATTTTGAAGAGGAGCCAAATGGCAAATTTGTCCCTGGGGCAATAAGTGAAGGATCAGGGGCAATTTTCCAAAAAATTAAAGAAATATATGATACAAACTACTGGGAAAGTTTTAAGTGGCATTTTTAGGGCAAATTCCTCAAAAAAATTGCCCATTACAGGGATTTAACCTGATCCAGGGGCAATTGTTGAAGAACCAGTTCAGAAGTCAAATCCCTTTTATTCGGGGCATTTTTTTTGTTGAGAAAGTTGCCCTCGGATCTAGTTTCCTTAATTAAAAGCTTGACAGGAAGGTATGGCATAGATGCATCTTGATACAATTTGCAGTGACATTTCAAGTGAATTTTATTTCTTTAATTTACATATTTTTATAATCTTTTGTTTTACATGTTTCTGAACAATTTCAGGCATTATCCAAAGTTGAAAATAGCATAGGGCCTAGGCAAGAAAATGATTAAAGTAATTCTGTATAAATGCACCTTTAGATAGAAAAAATATCTTACATCTTCAAACTGAGGTTAATAGCAATATTATCTCCAAAGATTGAAGGCTTGCACCAATTCAACCGATTTTGACAAAGTTGAGGACCCTGATGGGGTTGAGGAGGTGCTTTTTCCAAAATCACAAGCTGAGGTTGAAAATTGGTTAAAAAAGCTAGAAAAAGCATCTTTCTCACAGATTTTCTCTTTTCTTTCTCACAGAAACCTGTTGCGACAATTTTAAAGACTCTTGCGCCAATGGTGCGCCATTCGGCCTTGTCATGAACACTGGTTAATACCATCCTTGATGGGCCCAGACAATCCTTGCCTTCTTTGAATAAACATGGCATGATTGCTGCTAAAGGTGTCGCTTATATTCATGATTTAAAGATATTTAATTAACCGAGGTGATTAAATCTATATTACAAATTAGACTAATTGGACTTTAACCACGTTAAGAACACATTTGAATATTGGTAAAGAAGCTCAGTTAATCCTGGTTGATTTGATTTGGCAATGAGTAGGAGCCATGTTAGAGGAATTGATAGTAAAGGGGCCATGCTACAGGGAGGTAGGGAGTAGGGGCCATGCTATACTTTGCTTTGATCAACAGTTAATAGGTGGGAATTATGAGGCTTTTCTTCATCCGCAAGTAAACATAATCCCATCTACACGCACGCCGTAGATACTGCCACGCAAGTGACTTGTACAACGCGCGCTGCGTCTCCTGCAGTTGCGCTGTATTAAGCTATGCAGTACGCTTATCTGTATCAATTCATGGTGTGAAGAGGCCTGCCTATTTGGTTTTGATCAGAGTATACAGGGAGTAAGGGAAGTAGGGCCATGAAAAAGGGAGTGATGATAAAGGGGTCAGGGTACAGGGAGTACAGGAGTAGGGGTCATGGTACAGGGAGTAAAGTAGTAGTAGAGTAGGGGCTATGCTAAAGGCAGTAAGGGAGTAGGGGCCAGGATATAGGGAGTAAGGTAGTAGGGGCCAGGCTGCAGGGAGTGATGGTAAAGGGGCCAGGGTACAGGGAGTACAGGAGTAGGGGTCTGGATACAGGGAGTAAGTTAGTAGAGTAGGGGCTATGCTACAGGCAGGAAGGGAGTAGGGACCAGGCTATAAGATGTAAGGAAGTAGGAGCTAGGATACAGGGAGTGATGGTAAAGGGGCCAGGGTACAGGGAGTACAGGAGTAGGGGTCCGGATACAGGGAGTAAGTTAGTAGAGTAGGGGCTATGCTACAGGCAGGAAGGGAGTAGGGGCCAGGCTATAAGGTGTAAGGAAGTAGGAGCTAGGATACAGGGAGTGATGGTAAAGGGGCCACTGTATAGGGATACAGGAGTAGGGGTCCAGGTACAGGGAGTTTCAGTTTCAGTTTCAGTTTCAGTTTATTTTTCCAAGTACAAAACAAAGTAATATATCAGTATAATTATCACAGTTTGAATACAATGAATAA
>JXSR01S015393.1:10507-21169 GCA_000969725.1 Ophiothrix spiculata | reverse complement strand
AGTACAAAAAATTTAAACTTGATTTTCTCAAAACTATAGTTTTCCGAATCAGCCCGATGCCTTTTACCAATTTGGATGTAACTTCGCAACCGAACATCCAATAACCAAAATCAAGGTGTCATTTTAAAGCTTAAAATCTCAGCTTTCAGATGAGACCAAAAAATTTTGATTTTGCCGACCTTAGGGTACCTTTCGATATGACGGGTCACATATGGAGCTGATGCTCACTGATGCTCAAGGGAATGGCAAAAATAGTGGAAGGAGGAAGGTGACTTGCATTGGTAATATTACAACTTTGCTCCCTATTATTTTCTCCCTCTTGTTTGTTTTACTCCTCTCTTTTTGTCTGCCACGGACTATACTTTGAGCAACATCAAATAGGTGGGCCTCTTCACATCGTGAATTGATACAGATAAGCAATGATAAGCGTGTGCGTACCTGAACATAGCACAACTGCAAGAGAGACGCAGCGCGCGTAGTACGTGTGAGTCGCGCATCAACATCACGACGCGCGTGTAAGTGGGATTATGTTAGGTGTCTATAGCCACTTCCATATTAAATATCTGTGATGTATGAAGAACTTGTTTCAGTGATAGGCCATGACTGTGCCTTCTAAAAATTTATTACCTAGCCAAATCAAATGTGAGATGTTCCCATTATCAAGCTATTTGAAATCACTTAAAAATAACACAAATTAAAGAGGTACATTGTGACATGCTTTAGTTTTAAATGCATTCTTGTTTCAAATCAAAACTTGTTTTTAAGACCATTGCCAAAGTGCATACTTCAAGTAATTATCCTCATTAAATGAACTTCTAATTACCCCAGTTGAGTTCAATTACACTTTGAATCAACATGGAAATTATCAGATTACAAAAGTCAATGAAACTTTCCTAATTAAATTTTACATTTTTAGACTGTTCTGACCCCATTTTAGGATTTTTTAAAATTTTTATCATAACTTGGTTAGGTTAGTTTTCATTCAACCACATTTGTTTTGAATCGAAATCAATCCAAATTATATATTTTATTAAATATAACCTGTATCATCAATTCTACAAAAAGGTAATACAAATTGATCATCATAGATTGGACAATGGCTGTAAGGTGACCATACAATTAACACAAATATAACTCAACTAACAAAGGCAGGTGTTCACACTTACGGAAAGTCGTCGATAGTCGTGTTACATTGGCTTATTAACGTGACTTAACTTTCTTTTTAAAATTTTTTATGTAAGACAACTTTTAGAAAGACGACTTAAGTCAGCTAGAACTGTTCACACACGAGCGAATTTTGAACACGATATAACTCGAATACGACTAAAGACGACTTTTTGGCTCTTGTCTGACAGGGTATACGCTGCTTCATTAGCTAAATCGCTTATCATGTTAAAACTAGATTTGAACCTTGAACTTCTAATGTCTCTAATCTTATTTTCAACTTACATACAAGATGAGAGCCATGGGATACATAAATAGTGATTTGCTGATCTACTACTCACCATAATATACTATGAAGTTAGTCTTAAGTATTGACTTTCCCACGCAGATTTTATAGAAAAGTTGTACGACAGATATGTATGTGCACATGTACCACAAATATTTGGATATATGGGCTGCCATGGCAAAAGGACCATATATGTGGGCCGCAGCAGCAAAAAGATGCACTTGTCGGCTTGTACATGTTCCTCACTCTAGCATCATACTTAATGTATACTACTATTGGATTTGCTACAATAAGCTACATGTAGAAGCCGACAAGTGCATCTTTTTGCTGCTGCAGCCCACATATATGGTTCATGTTCAATAGATTATCATGCCATAACTTGTCATTTTATGTATTACCTATGAACAACTGAATATAATTAATAATCATATCTTCATATCTTCTTGAATACCAAAGGGTTCAATAACCAGTCGATAATTGTTCATTTCACAAGACATTGTAACACATTCTAAACAAACCGGCAGTAAGATAAACCACCCTCTCATCATTTAAGTTCATTCACTCCACACATAATTACATGACAGATTGGAATATTATATATACAAATACTATCAGTGACATTTGCACAGAATACTTAAAGACATTTTAAATCCTCATATGGTCCATTTATACCAGCCTCCAAACAAAATATTCGCTTCCAACAGTTTTGTAGTGATGTCAAAAAAGGTGTCAACAAAAAACTGATAAGGGCGTCTATTATAATGAAAACGGGTGTCTAAAGTACCCAAAAGGGTGTGTATAAAGCCATACCAGTGTCTAAACCCAAAAACGATATGTAAGCCAAAATGGTGCGTGAAAAGAAGAAAGGTGTCTTAAACCAACAACACATATGCTGCCCATAGTTTGACATCACAACAAAATGTTTGGTAGCAACAATTTTGTTTGAAGGCCAAGCATAAATTGACCAATATATCCAGATGATTTGGAAGTAAATTGCATCTTAAGTCTATTGGTTGTCATATCATGTTAACATCAAGAACATTCAGGTTCATGGGCAAAATATATTATATCATAAATGTATCAACTGTAGCCAAATCAATGTAACAAACAATGACTTTACCTTGAATTCAAAAAGGTTCAATAACCAGTCAAGACATTGTAACAAATTGTAAGTAAAGCAACAGTAATATAAACCACACACTTTCCATAAGTTCATTCACTCAACGCATAATAAAGAAAAGTACAAACACTATCAGTAACATTTTCAGAAAATGTTTAAAGGCGTTTTAAATCCTTTTATATCCAGATGATTTGGAAGTGAATTACATTTACAATCTATTCATGTCATGTTTTGTTTACAAGTTTGAGAAAAAACACAATTACATCCCTTATTAACATTAACGATATTCAAGGAGACACAAGCTATGTTAACATCAGACAGGATAAGTAGAAAATCTTTTATACTGTAGATGTATTTAATAAAAAGGGATTTTATGAGGTGTAAAGTAAGAAAAGCTAGATATGACCCTAAAACTTTTAGAAATTGTCTTTCACCAAAGACAATTTCTAAAATTTTTAGGCAGTATCTAGCTTTGCTTATTTTATGAGGTGTAAAGTAAGCAAAGCTTTTAGAAATTAAAGAACAATGTCTAATCATGCTAATAGTTGCAAATTACCAAAACAAAATACACATGGTAAAGACATGTTATTGCCTTTTAATGATCAAAGTAGGTTTTACTGTATTTTTGCTTGGCATCAAATTCAATTCAAATTCAATCCAAATTCAATTCAAACTTTTTTTCAATATCGTCAAATTCTTTTGACCCTTCATGCCTACGATTTATGCAACAAGAATCTTTCCCAATCAATATTGTTATTTAAAGGTTTTCAATATGCACCATCATATACACAAATCTCATATAACATGTAGTTTATGGCAAATGGCTCAACGCCTGTGGCTAAAGACTTTTTCAATGGCCTAGTGCAACCAAAGACATGTGTCCAGTCATGCTTGATTTGCTATTCAAACTTGTGCCACACTTCTGAGCCACTTTCAATAGCTCTTACTTGTGTTCAAGGAGTTGGCCCTTAGTCAGCGCATAAAGAATTTGCTTTTGATATCATGCAGGGCTTGTAAACTGGGTCTGATTGTTGTTTGATATAGCTTTGGTGCTTCAAAAGGCTCCACTTTCAAACCTCTTACAAATTAATGAATTAAATTCATCATATGACACCTTCAGGCAGATGTGGGCTTCTATTTTCCAGACCAAATTCATGCTTCATCCCTATGTATATCTACCATACATGGCTACCATACATAGTAACGCCAGGACAGTAATTTATTCTAATAAGTAAAAAATAAGTAAAATTATCATCCTGATATTATGATTTTTGTCCTGCTAGCATCCCCTATTTTGAGCTAGAGGAGCAAGTGCCCCTGGGCCTTTGCTTGATATGGCCCTGGTTCAAAGTATATAAATTTGATTCTGATTTTTATGAAAAAGAAAAAGGAAAGCTCAGCCTACAGGATATTACCCCTTTTTAATATAAATTCATATTCAAAAATAGGACTATTATGACTAAACATTGTGCAAACACTAGAACCTCTAAGACCCAAGAAAAATTTATCACATGATCAAAAATAAGAAGAAATAAATCTACTATTACTACTACTTTATGCTTTCTTGATACAGTATAAGATTGGATTAAACTAAGACTACATATTTGATGAACTAACTTAAAAGATAATCAATTATCATTTAATTGAAGCATAATTAATCTTTTATTAATAATCAATCACTTCCTTTAAAAGTATAAACATGTGCAACTCAACATTGTACATTGTGAGACCTCTAAAATCCAGGAAAGGTTTATCATTTGATCAAAAATAGGAAACAACCTCATTGCTTCAGCCACCTTTGGTGCTGATTTAGTTATTGTAACAAATTGCTAAGCACCATAGATACAGGCAATATCAGGTAGCGGGGTAGCAATATCTCAGTATTCATAACTCGTGATGAGTCACTGGATACAATTCTTTGTTCTCTTACTTAGTTTACTAGTTGAGAGAATCAAGATACTTAGTTTACTGGCTGAGAGCATCAAGATACTTGTTATAATCTCAAAATTTGAAACTGAAGAGCAGTAGTATATTATTACCCAAGTGTCGCACTAGCAAATTATCTCAATCGAGGTAACAAATGTGTAAAATTTTAAGTTCAGATGAGAGCGCTATTACATGAGTGCTTGTATTGTCTGCTTTGTAAAGTTAGAATTTCACATTTCATACTACCTTCTTCCTTTTACATTAAAATACGCGTACAAAAATGAACAGACATCAATGTTCTTTCCTACCTATTGGCAGCATCTTATGGAACATATTAACATACAATCTGTGAATAAACTAACATGTAAATATCATGGCTTACCCCGAAAGCGGGGACTTTGCAGATGATATCAATTTTGATTTTATCATTTCATCTGTTACAGCATTTTCTAAGCTTTAAATGACTGTAAGAGAATGATTAACTTAAAGGAGCAATTCATGATCCATTTTTCAGTCTCAAGGTCACCTCTATCAAATTTGGGTTTTTTATCTTATAAAAATCTTCAACTGATATATGTTATGATCCCAAAACCATTCATTTTTGAGAAAAGTGAGAAAATAACACTCTTAAAATTATCTTACTCTTTTTGAGTAATTTTTCAAAAGTCACAGCTCAGTCATTTTGTTGAGTAAATTCATACTCAACGTTGGGAACACTTTGCTCAACATTGAGTAAGATGTGCTCAACATTGAGTAATATTGAGTCAACAGAGTAAGATTTTACTAAATGTTGAGTAAGATTTTACTCAACAATGAGCTGTGACTTTTTTACTCAACAAAGAGCAAAATAATTTTTAGAGTGAATTATTGTCGGGGCCCGACAGTTATTACAACACAGTAGCCTATGGGGATTTTCAAAATGTTGAAAAACTTGTAACTTTTCAGTATTTATTTATTATGAAATATTCTTTTTATTTAGCTAGAAAAGAGGCGAAGTTTTTGTCACATCAAAATCATGAATTGCACCTTTAAGGGCTGTGATATTATTACCCAAGCATCGCACCAGCAGATTATATCAGTCGAGGTAACAAATATGTAAAATTTGAAGCTTGGATGAGAGCGCTATCACATGAGTGCTTGTATTGTATGCTATGTAAAGTTAGAGTTTCACATTTCATACTAGCTACTTCCTTTTACATAAGAATATGCAGAAAATGAACACAAATCAATGTTCTTTCATATGTCTACCTCATATCACACATGTTCCCCGTCATATTTTTTGTCTCATCTGAAAGATTATAAATTAAGCTTTAAAATGACACCTTACTTTTGGTTATTGGATGTTTGATTGCAAAGTTATATCCAAATTGTTAAAAGGCATCAGGCTGATTCATAAAACTTAAGTTCTGAGAAAATCAAGTTTAAAGTTTCTGTACTGGTAAAATTTAAATGGAGAAAGGATTTTAATCTTGGTTTTTAAAACATTTGTCTTATGTTTTGGATGTTGAAACCTGATAAATATGATAGAAACACTTCAAAGGTAATGTTTGTGATGAAATTAGAAATTCGACCTTGAATGTGATTTTTGACTATGCTCAGCTTCAATGGCCAGTATCTCGTAATTTACTATGCCGACCTTAAGGTACCTTTTGATATGACGGGTCACATATTTACATACAACCTGGGAATGGATTGACATAAAATTCTACATTTATTGGAAGTATCTAGTATGTTTTATAATTGCAGGTACTTTCTCTTTAATTTGTACAAAAGCAATTTAACCTTTTTATGTACATGAGACAATTGCATTTTTTCATGATAGAGTAATATGCAATAATTTCATCTCAATAAATTTCCATTTTGTTCTAAGAAATTAGAACAATACAATATCCTTAAACAAACTATCTCTTTTATCACACGACTAAATTACATTGCTTTCTCTTAAAGGTGCAATTCATGATTTTTATGTGACAAAAACCGAACCTCTTTTCTAGCTTAATAAAAGAAGAGTGCACTATAAATATATACTGAAAATTTCACTTGATTCCAACCATTCATTTCCAAGTTACAAGCATTTTAGTATTTTGAAGATCCCCATTGACTACTGTGTTGTAATTACTGTCAGGGCCCCGACAATAATTAGAAAATGACACATTTTCTCACTTTTCTCGAAAATGCAAGCACATATGAAAGAATGGTTTGGAGATCATAATATATACCAGTTGACGATTCTTATAAGCTAAAAATCTCGATTTTGATAGAGGTGACCTTGAGGGTGAAAAGTGGATCATGAATTGCCCCTTTAATATTGAAAACCCTTTCTATCTTCAAATGTTACAATAAGAGCTGGAGGGCCTCAAATGAACATACATGGCTGTCTGTTGAATAAAGCATTGCCAGGGGACAATGTGTGTAGACAACATGTACAACAAAAACAACACACTCAATGATGTGATACTCAGCATGGGAATACATTTGCTATGATTTTGTATAAATAAGGTTTGTAATTTGACTTAACAGAATGATTAACTTACAATCAGCACATTGCCATTATTGTCTTTCTGTACAATACGCAGATTTTGGGTTTCCCGACCAGAAATCAATTGAGCCCGAAAATTAATCCCACAATGCATTGATAAAGCATAATGATGTGCCCAAATAGGCGTAAAATAGATGCGTGCTACCAGCCATCCCAATCAACAATTCAAATTACCCGCTGTCATGTATATGGATTGCAGGAGCTAATTTCAAGGCTTATTAGTTTTATTGGGCTAAAATTTCGGTACAGATTGACTTACTGTTGGAAACCCTAAATCCACGTATTGCCTTTTGCCTCTAAATATAGAGCGTTGTTACCAAAATACCAACAGTTGAGGGGGAACTAAAAACAACTGCAATAATAATCATATAATGATAAGAAATCCTGCCTCTACACTTAAATCATACATCACATTTCAAATTAAAGGGACTAGCTTAGATTTCACTTAGAATTAAAAACTTATAAAAGATCAAACAAAGCTCCTGGAGATAATTTAATACATATTAAAAGAGAAACAATTTCATCAACAATCATTTGTTTACCCATCACAGGTGTAGAAACAAGACCTTTTTAAGATTTAAAACCAGAAACACTTTTTTCAAACCATTTTTTGCCGATGGCGGCAAAAATTAAAGTTGGTAAAGAATTGTAATTGTTTCCAATATTCCTCAAAATTATGGAAAACTACTCAGTGGTAGGTTATATTACTATAAACACGTTCTATTGATTCATGTAAATGTAGGTACAAAATTGATGGGAACAATCTAGGCCAGTCCCTTTAATGCTACATAATATTCAACTTGCTGTGACACAAAATGATTAAAACAATAAATAGAAACAGAAAATAAGCAGGCATCCTATGCCATGCATTGAAAAACAATGAACTTGTCCAGAGAGTACAACTTGGCCTTTGCACAATTCACCATTGATCAGGGTAAGCAGGCATATTTGATAAAATTTGATATAAAGCTTTAAGAGTATACTGTATAGTTTTAATCATGAGTTACGGTCAATGTGTTAGCTTTCACTGAGTGGATGATATCGTAGCAACTCAATGTATGTAAAGCATATCTTGCTCTTGGCGTTTCCCAGATATAATTATCTGAACCGATGATAGAATATAAGTTGTACTCATCATAAACCAGCAGTAATAATGATTTGTCACAATTTACAGCCAAATAAATATTATGAAGCAAAACAAAAAACTAAAGAGAAAAAATATATATTGAGTTTCTACGGTATATGCATTGGCAATATACATTTTGTGGCTTGAAATGTGTTGATTTATATTGCCTTACATTCAGGTCAGCAGAGTGTGCTCCAACAGATAGTGTGAGCTCAGCATACTAATATACCCATTAGTCTTCAATAAAACACTCTCTTACTAAACTCCACTTACTAAATCGTTTGTATGTGATTTGAATGCAATAGCAACTATCTATTTTGGCATGTATATACTGAAGGAAAACCAAACATCAATGGTTGAGGTATTTTGCAAATATGTCCTGTCCATCGAGAAGAGTTCCCTGGTTTAATTGTTTTTACCTTCAGTTGGTCTAATCACAATTTCCTTCAACTGTTACTACATTCACTCTCATCCTTCGGAGAGAGAAAAAATAGTTATGGAAAATGGGTCATTCAGTGATGTGGAATAGCTTTATGGAATATAAACAATCTCATATGAAGTTTTAATTTTAAAATTGTTTGCAAATGTATCTACAATCTTTTGTAAAAAACAAGGTACGTAGACTACACAAGATAAGCAAAATTACACAAAAAGCAGGAACTTGCCGTGACAGACGTACTCACGTTTGCAATCAAAAAGCACTCTTTTACCATGTTTAATAAATACTTCAACTGTTTTCTGTGTAGCATGTATTATGCATGAGAATCAAAGAAAATTGCACTTTAACAAGAGTGTCTGAGAATTTTTTATGCATACTAAACTGAACTTGTGAGCAGGCATATTAAGTAAGTGAAGGATTGCATTAACTACAGTTGATTTTGGACTAAATAATGGTCTCTACGGGTGTACAGAGTTTTGTAAGACTATTCAAATGCACACAGCACACAAGTAATTTACTTCAAATTACTTGAGTAAAGCTAACAATCCTGACACAAAATTTGACTTCTCCTTAAAAATATAAGTTGATCAACTTCTAAATAAGCCAAAGTATAGTAATTTCCACAATGCTTAAATGTCATGATTATGGTTCTTTTATTACTCCAAATCTACCTCTATTTACATAAAATAAAGGGGACAAGACAAACTTTTTTACAGGGGGGTGCCCATCTCTCTATCAAAGTGATTTGACCAGACTCAGCTATTTAACATATCTTCGGTAAGGGATCACCACACCTCCTTTAACCGTAAGTCTGCTACCTTCCCAGGACTGAAGAATGCTGATACTCATTTGACAATTGGGTGGAGAGGAGAATCAGGGTATCTTGCGGATACCCTGGTCACATAAGCTTGCGGCGAGGTTCCGATGTGTATACGGCGTCAAACCAGGTAGATTTCAGCAGACACCGGCTGGTGTCCGACCAGTGTCCGGCCGGTGTTCATAGAGCCGTAAAGACGCCGGACCATGCCGCAAGAATTTAATTCTGAGTTAAAACCTTGCGGCGTGTATACAATGTCTTCAGTTATGGTCTAATAACCACAGGAGTCCGACTGGTGACCAACCGGGCATCGCAAGAGCTCGCAGGCATTCAACGCTATCATAACTGTGTTGTGGCTTTGCAGACGCCGATCGGCAGTTACGTGACCAGGGTGTCAAAGACACTACACAGCATCAAATGGATTAAAGCCAATGAATCTCAATACCCCAAGGTATTAGTCGGAGACTAATTCTGCTATATCACGCATGTCTCCATCATACACTGTAACCAACGTCCAATAGACTCTATGTTATGATTCTAGACCATATAGCTCTCAGGATTCAAAAAAGCTCAAAATGTTAACCTTCAATCCATTGAAAATACCCAGGAGCAAAATATTTAACAACATGAGCAATTTGCTTACCAGTAAATATTTCACAAGTATGACACCATTTTTAACTGGGCATGTAGCTGAGGAGGAAATGAATGGTCTGTGATCTAATAACAAATAACAAAATTTGTGCTGGGTCAATAGGTTTTATTAATCTCCATTGAGAAATCAGTATATAAAACAAATACTGACTGCTTTTTCATTCTGACAATAGTAAAAACTATTCCCCTTAGTGATCTTGAGACTATTGTTTTCCTTCCCTTGACCTTTGGTACCAGAAAATATTATATAAGGGTTGTTCTGGCAAAATGATCGGAAAGTCGTAAATGAAGATTTTGAATAAATGGCTGTTAAAAAAATTATGGTGACAAGATCAAATTTTGTTTTTGACATAAATGCATTAATGCATAAGTGTTAAACTATTATACCTCAAGTTTTGATGGTCAATTATACAGTGCAGTGGAAGTGCAATTAATCGTTTTTAATTGATCGCATTTTGTTATCATACACTATAGTAAACAGTAGCTTTAATAGGTATGTAAGGTGACAAAATTTGCAACAAAATGGTGGTTCAACCAACTTTCTACGTTAAGTACTTTTAAAGTTAGAGCAAAAAGAAGGTTTTGCAAAATTGC
>JXSR01S015392.1:24890-39685 GCA_000969725.1 Ophiothrix spiculata | reverse complement strand
ATGAAAGAGAATTGATCGTCTGCTCATTTCTGCAGGGTTTCTCCAAAGGAAAAGGAAGTAACTAGCAATATATCTGCATTACACATACTGCATTTTTACTTTGTTGGGCAGAATTGCCTATAACCCAAACCAAGTATTCAAATCACCTACCAGGGGGATACTTCCATTCCAAGGAGAATATCATGCAGGCATAAACAGTGATGACATATAGAATGTTTGGTTTAAAAAAAAACCTAAAACAAGGATTCTTATTTTGTATTCTTTGAATTCGGCAAAATCAAGGATATACTTGTAAACTATGTTTATAGTGGGCCTAAGGAAACAAACACATATAGGCCTAAATTGTACAGATCTCTATCCTATTAGCCCATCTGTCTGACATCCTGGGGAGCACTCAAGCTTAGTATATTCATCGCACAGCACCAAACTGATGGTCTATTGAACTGATTTTGTGCAAAAAAAGGGCCTTTTAAACTAATCGGATGGTCTGAACTGAAGTTTCAGCCAAAAATATCCTCTTGATTTGAAAATGATCATGTTTGTTTTGAAAATGTTCATTTTTTTATTGATTTCTGTACTCATATCTAATATGTTGCATTGTGTTTTTTAAACGAAACAGGATGTTTTATTATGGGGTCTAATGAGCACACCAGAGGCCCGATAAAAGGGAAACTTTAGTGTGCTACCCCACCCCCTCCAACCGGAGTTTGATATTTCATGAAAAAGTGGTCTGTTTCTGTTGTACTTAAGCAAAGCATCAACCTTTGAATACAAGAAATCTCATCAGATTCGACTTGATGAAATAAGATTTGTGCTAAATAACCGTGTGTACAGTATAACTAGTTGAGTTGATGTCAAATATAAGTTTTTGTTCACCTTGATAAAAAGTGTGTGATCATCCACATGTTTCAGTATAAAGGTAGGTGTTATTGTTATAGAAATGATGAAAAGCTGCAATTTATATTTGTATATTGTTATAGAACTTTTTTGTATTTATATTTTTAATTAGACTTTATAATATTTTGTTGTATCTACGTGTATCATAATCAGTGTGAAATTCCAGTATTCCAGCATTAACTTTAAACCAGTATTTATATCAAAGTGGCATTTTGGTTGTGATGTTTTAGTATTTATTGTAGTAAATGTGAAACTCGAGTATTCCAAAATTGCTATAAACTTTAAAGCTTCAAATGTTTTGTTTTCTTTGAGTGCTTAGTGTAGTGTATTTCAAACTACTGTCATCTATGTTTAACTCTTTCACAGCGGCTCTCAAATGCGTGCACGATTGGCCGGAATTTCTAAATCGACGCAATGTATTCAAATTGTTCTAAAAATAAAACTACAAGCCCAAATTTGTTGAAAATTTGACAGCAAAAGGTTGAAATAACGGGCTATCTAACACCACCATTTGTATTAGCAAAGAGGGTAACACAGGTGCACCACAATTATCATATGCTTTCATAAAGTGAGGTATCTGTGAGCCGCTCTGAGCGGCTTGCCGTCAAAATAGGATAGATAGTTAAAATTTTATTCCGGAGTGAACGAGTTAAATGCTACACACGGAAAAAACAAACAAAGTGAGTCGTTTGACTCACTTGAGTCATCATGTGTCAGTACACACGGACAAAATGTCTCACTAAATGTTTTACAGTCTTTGAGTCATGTTGTCCGTGTAACTGACACACTATGCCTCAAATTAGTCAAATTTCTCCCGTTTTTTCTGTGAAAGGTAAAGAGGAATATTGTAATATTTTTCACTGGTAAAATAAATAATTTATTATGATATCAACAACCAAAGGGGTAATATCAAATATTTTGTTTTCTTTGAGTGCTTAAAGTGTATTTCAAATTACTGTCATCTATGTTTGAATGCACACAGAAAAAACAAAGTGAGTCATTTGACTCACTTGAGTCATCATGTGTCAGTACACGGACAAAATGTCTCACTACACTTTTCTCAGTCTTTGAGTCATGTTGTCCGTACTGACCAAGACACAATATGCCTCAAATTAGTCAAATGACCCCTACCCCTTTTTTTCTGTGATAGCTGATGAAAAATATTGTAATTAATTTCACTGGTAAAATCAATAATTTATTATGATATATCTACAACCAAAGGCCGAAACCATAGTTGGCCTCCAAACAAAATTTTCGCTACCAAACATTTGGTCGTAGGCCGACTACTAGTGGTTTCGGCCAAAGGGGTATTCATACAAGTCAAAAAACAGCCTTATACATCCTTTGAGTAATATGTACATATGCCCGACTTGGATGTTGATATTGCAATAAATTCTTTTAGTCTATTCTGAATTTATTCATAGGCTTATCCGTTGAATCTCTTTGGACCCATACATCTAAATTGCCCTCATTATTTATACACCGTATAAGTAAACAGCATTTTTATAAGATTTGGCTTGAAAATGGATTTGACTGTTTTAAATGATGAAGCATGACTAGAACTAGAAGTGCTTTCTGCACAACAAAGTATAAACGCAGTATGTGCATTCATAAAGCATAGCAGATACTTCTATTAAACATAAACATATTCATCCCATGCAAAAAAGTCGTATGTACATATGTTTGAAAAAGTAGATACTTGCTTTACACTGTTAGAAAATTTTCCGTTAATTTACGGAAATTTTCTGGCAGCAGAATTTCCAAACATTTTAGGGTAAATTTACAGAATTTCTGTAAATTAACGGAACTTTGACAGTAATTTACCAGAAATTTGTCTCATATTATGGGAAAAAATGTGTATTTTAACAGAATTTTCCGTAATTTGAAATTACGGATCGAAAAAAAAGGTCCGGCAATTTTGCTGCCGGAAATTTTTGAATTATTTCCGTAAATTTACATTTTTTACGTTTTTTGCGTAAATTTACGGACAATCTGTTTCTTAATTTACGGAGATTTCTAACAGTGTAGTTATGATCGTCTGCTCATTTTTAGAGTATTTCTTCAAGGGGAAATGAAGTAGCTTGCAATGCACATACTGCGTTATTACTTTAAGGGGAACTTGCTCTGTCATGAAGAAAATGTACCAAATACATATGTACTTCCTTATATATGAAACTTGGGACCAAAATCTCATTTAATAAATGGTCTTATCAGAAATGCAACGTTTGGGCAAAATTGGTTGGAGTTATCAATATCTATCAGAAACAAATCAAGTCAGTCAACAAAATTAATTAAAAGTTATGGGTGATAAGGAGTAGCCTCTTTGGGGAATCTTGTTGTATTGTTTTATAAATCGTTCAGCTTTAAACTGATGCAGGTCTACTGAAAATATGCACTTTATTTTTTACGGTTTTAAAATTGCAGTTGTGTGACTTACTGCAAAGAAAGAAATGAGTATTGAAATTGATCTGATCACTTAAAGCATCAGCTTAAGGTTGGTGTCAACCCTTCAATTTTTCTCTGTAATTCGTGAAATAAAAGTTAAAAGTTGACATTTCTAGAAGCGAATTGCATGCTGAACACAATGGTGATGTTAATTGATGACAAAAAGCAAATTTTGTCAGGTTATTTTCAGAAAATGTTTGCGCCAAAAACACATATTTTTGCCTTTGAGCCAAAATGATAGACATTTGTCAAAATCAACATCAACATCGTGTTCCACTTGTCATTTTGCTTCTAGACATTTATACTTTCGTGTGGATTTAATATTTAGTTAGTGTTCCAAACATGATGGGTTGAATTCAAATGTTTCTATAGTGCATAACAATGTTTCTGTTAACCATGTAGTTAAATCACGCTACACTGAAAACCTAAACTGGCCAGTGTGACTAACTTTAAGCTAGTCCAGACGGTACACATTTAGACTAGCTTTAAGTTAGTCTGTATTGCTGGACTAACAAGGATGATTAAATTAGCCTAGTCCAGCATGCTGGACTAGTCTCATTTTATTTGCTTGACTAGTTTTAAGTTAGTCTGTTGACCAGCTTGACGTTAGTCCAGCAAGCTGGACTAGTTTAGACCAGTCGCTTGACTAGTTACTGACTAGTTTTAAGTTAGTCCAGACGGTACACATCTTGACTAAGTTTCCGTTAGTCAAGCAGACTTGACTAACGATACGTTAGTCAAGCGGGACTAGGCAACGTTAGTCAGGCAAGCTAGTCGAGCACGCCAGTGCACATGCATATACGATAACAAGCTTTTAAGCTTAATCCACGATGTATGTATAGCTAATTCGTCAATAATGTTGAGAGAGGTTTAAGAGTGACATATGACCAAAATAGTCCGTGAGCTGCATATAATAATCAAATGTTATGATTCACGATACATCAGTACATAATGGTGATATTTATGAGGGGGAAAAAAAAGCCCGAAATTTTTAAAGGTCTGATTTTAGGTGATGTTTTTTCGTCCTGAATTTTATTTGCATAAGCCCCCTCTCCCATACAAGTGTTTGTGAAGAGTCCCTATAAAACCTTTTTTTAACGAGAAAGTTCACAAAAGATTTGAACTAAACTACATATTGTTTATTAAAGTTTATGCAATGAAAGAGTTAAGTATTGAATTTTGAAATTGATCTGATCACTTATTTGTTACATTGTTTGCATATTTTAAGCGTATTTAGATTTAGAGTTTTTTGAACATTATTTTGTATCAATTATCCACGTTTTATAAAATAATTATACATTAGTGCAATTTTGCTTTAGAACTTGGAGATTTGATGATAAAAAATGATATCGTATAAAATACTGTTAAAGGGACGGGTCTACATTCTCCCCACTATTTTTTTACCTACGTATTTTTAATGAATCAAATAGAACATGTTTATAGTAATATAATCTACCAGTAGTTTTCCATGATTTTGAGGAATACTGTATTGGAGAAAATTGCAATTCTTTACCAAAATGAAAACAGTGTTTCTAGTTTCAAATCTAAAAGGCCCGGGAAGGAAGCTTGTTTCTATACCTGTGATGGGTAAAAAATTGTTTCTCTTTTAATATGCATTAACTATCTCCAGGAGCTTTGTTTGATCTTTTATCTTATAAATAGGCCTACATCTGAGGTACAAATTTAAGATTTAGAAAACACTGAATTTTCACACCACCATCAAAAAATGATATATTGTAAAATAGTTCTCTATCAATTTGAGCAATTTCTGTGTAAGTTTTGTACTTTTTTTGGATTTTACTATACACATTTATGTTTTATTTAGTGCATTTCCATAAGTTTTTAATAGTGTTTTTATTCCCTTTAATTTGCAATTGCATTGGATATTCTGTCATGAAATAGTCGTTATTGTAAGTTATACATAAAATCATATTGAGACAAGAATACTCTTGGCACGAAAACTGGTCCGGGGGAGGGCGCTCAAAAAATAAAGTGGTACTCATGCTCGTCAGGCCACCTCAAAATTGTACCCTAAGTGCCCGCCTAAGTGGCGCAATTGGTGATAGCGAATTGAATGGTGTAAGATCAGTGATGATGGTAAAAATCTCACCCCAAATGGTTTGAGCGTGGCCGAGCGGTTAGAGCATGGGTCTCGTAATACAGAGATTGTGGGTTCGAGCCCCGGGCCGGGCGGTTTTCGTCTCCTTGTTTCCTTGGGCAAGATTCACTTTACCCTACTTGCTCCGTGGTCGGACAGTCACGTAAAGCCGTGGGTCCCCTGTACGAATAGACTCCTTCATGGGGTACGGTATGCATGTTATGCAAGTACTTGTATCATTGATTGATTGATTGATTGATGGCGTAAGTTTGTAATGGCCTCTTGCTAACATATTAGGTATCAAAAAGTATACAATTTCAATTGTATGTTCTTTCGCATGAAGTCTTAACCTATTTTCTTTTGTTTTTAGACCTTTTATGATGTCAGATGACCAACCACCCACAAGTAAACAGTGCTCTTAAGGCTACGGTCCCTAAAAACGTCTCCCTCGGCTGAATGTCATGTTTACTGCAAGTTTCCACCTACTTACACCTATCAGAATATTTTTGGCGTACATATTGAATAGAGTCTCTAGTTTATACATGAAACTTTACTAGTGATTTCGCGTCCATTTCAAGGTCAAAATGATGCCTAAAGACTACTTCGAAAAAGTTGACCCTTTTTCGCCGAAACCTCATAAATTCATGATGTTCGAACAACTCGTCTGGTTTCAAATTTTGACAGATTGTAGGCTTGATACAAACAATATTTTGTAAATATGCTGAGTTAATTTTGAATGATAATGTACCAAACCCGCGTTGTTTTGCCCGAAATTCGCCCTGTTTGAGCTGTGAATTGCCTGTTTTAAGTATCTATCTACATTATCAACAGTTTGTCTGATATACGCATTCGCATAATTTACTTACAAATTGAGCATTCTAATGACGCAAAAATTACAATCTTTATGTAAACAAAAGAAAAATACGGCACTGCAATGTTTATGTCTTAGATTTTAGTTCACGATCTCAACAATGCCTTGATAGCTCAGACGTAGAGCGCTCGCTTCGTAATGCATGACTAACCCCTGCCATAATCAATGCTTCGAGTCCCCGCAAAGGCAGTGGAAACTATGTATCTTAAAATAGTTAGGATTCACATTTTCCTGAGCATATGGATTCCTCGTACCCTTAATGGCAGGGGTGGCTTGAATTTACAACCCGTAACGGCGTAAACTGTGCTAAAAAGTACCCATTTTCCCCAAAACGTAGACGCCTCTGATTCATAATCAGATTACGCCACTTTTTATGATGAGCATGAGTACTGTTAGCTTCGCAGATATTTGCTGAAGCTAAACGGTTTATTGTGGGTTCTTGAACTTACGGCTTGGTTGTGTAATTTACGATTTACTATGCACTCCGTTAAATACACAAACGTACGAATCAGGTGTCCATTTTGTCAGCACGTTTATTAGGGGTTAAAGTTCACAGGTCAAAGGTTGAGCTCTCTATATTCTCTATATATAACACGGGCTGTGTGTAGCGTAAATACGATGATCATTTAAACTATCAAAATATACTACACTCCTTTCTTTTTACATTGAGAGTACCTTATACCTTTACAACGACTGGGGGACTCAACGCTAAGGATAACTGTACCATTACTACTTGTAATGTTTCTACACCTTGTCCCAATATTAATGCAACGAGCAAATACAAAATAGTAAAAATGGTTGCCAAAAGATTAAATCATAGTAAAATATGTTTTTTAAAAGTAGAGTAATTACTCTACAACATGCTTTTTGTCCCGTTTCATTTTACCATTCCAGTCCAAAGATATGGAGAATTTAAAAAAGCCCTTTAAATCAACTTTGGTCCGATTTGTAAGTTTAGACTTCCAGCTAAAGAAATGCAAACTTAAAATGAAGAGAATTCTGCAAGCAACTTGAGCAGAATCAATCCAAACCAATCTTACCTGACCTGTACCTAACAATAAGTGATATTTTAAGTTCAGTTTTAATGAAAGATGTCAACCAATAATAAGTCTTTAACCGAAACCACGGAAGAACACTGAACACAAAGGAGTTTCAGACCTAATGATTCATCTGGCCCGTCAATGGGACGCAACAGGTTGACTAAACCATTGACTAAACCAGGCGCAACACTCTGCTTAATATCAGCGGATCATCATTAAATTGAGTCATTATGCTCTGAAATGGGTTCAAGGGATGCTTCTCCTAATCTTCTGATGTTTTTAGCAATTTCCATTGAACGTATGCCCAATGACGTCACCAGAGGTAAAACTTTACAGATTAACAAATCAGACCACCAACATTTTCTGGTCTTTACTAAATGTGCAATATCTTTTGATTCAGAGATCCAAATTAAATAAATCAAAAATCCTGTAAAAGCCAATGTTATACTCTATAATTTTATTGTAACGTTTGGCTCTGTTCTCTCAAAATAAAAGTTCAAAGTTCGTTGCGTTTTTTGTGGGACACCCTGTATGTTATGTCAATTAAACATTCAAATGAAAATGTAATCTCAATGAGTCCTGTTTCATTTCAATTTGTGTAGTCTCCTTACTTTGGAAACAAAACATGTGTTATGAATTTCCAGAAATACAATTCACAAACTTTGCAATTGTTTTGATCACTGTGCTTTTAACTCTGAAAAACAACAATTTGGTTTAACTTGTAACACAATGATTTAACACATAAAAGTTCAGCTTTAGCTGTCAGCTTACAAATCCAGTTTCTTAGGTGCACCACAATGTCTGGGTGGATTTCTGCGGATTTGAACTTCAGGTTGAATGTTCTGTTGTATCACGCGCTGCGGTACCTGTACTTGCGCTGCAGGTTGTTCAACAATGGGAGCATTCGCGAAGGGTGCATTCTGTGGTTGCGGCAAATCAACATGGGGTTCCACAGGGATGTCTATTGGGTCCACCGGTTTATCGCTGTTTACACTTCCGCGAATAAGATGATCAATATGGACATGTTTGAGCTGTTCATCAACGCGAACCATGTATGACACCGGGCCTAATCTTTGCATAACAACTCCTGGTTTCCATTTATCGCTTCCTCTGAAACTGCGTACCATAACCGAATCACCTAGCGTAAATGCTCTAATCTCCTTCCCATCTGCTTTAGCTGCTTGCTGTTTATCTTGCATGCGCGTGGTTAGGCATGGTTTAACCATAGACAAGCGAGTGCGAGGTTGACGCTTGAGAAAAAGTTCTGCTGGCGTGTGTCCTGTAGTTGCGTGTGGCGTGTTGCGGTATGCGAACAAAAAGTTTGCAATCCTGTGAGAAATTGACAAGTTGCTGTGTTCGTAGAAACTACGCTTCAGTGACTGTTTTACAGATTGGACCATGCGTTCTGCAGCTCCATTTGTAGCGGGGTGGTCATGGTGGTAGGGGACTTGTGACAAGAGTTATTCTATTCATGCGCAAGAAAGTTTCAAATTCATCGGAGACTAATTGGGGACCATTATCGGATACAATGACTTTTAGCAAGCCATATGCAGCGAACCACAATCTGAGTTTATCACACAACTGCTGTGATGTTGTTGTTGACATTTGGAAAACTTCAGGCCATTTTGCATGGGCGTCAACAATGATCAGAAAATTCTGACCTTTATGTTCTGCAAAGTCAATATGTACACGCTCCATTGGGGCAGTAGGCCATTTCCAAACATGCGATGTAGTTTACGGTTGTTTCTTAACACTGAGGCAAATTGTACAGTTTTGAATCATATCTTGAATGTCATTATCAAGTTTTGGCCACCAAACAAAACTACGGGCCAAACTCTTTGTTTTGCAAATTCCTTGGTGTCCGTCATGTAACTCCAAAAGAATGCGTTTTCTGAGTGATTGGGGAATGACAACTCGTCGACCCCATAATAAACAATTGTCCTCCATAGAAAGTTCAAGCTTGCGGTGAAAATAAGGCTCAAGTGACTTGGAATTCTCATCAAGTTCATTTGGCCATCCATTGCGAGAGAATTCAAGTGCGCGAGACAACACAGGATCCTTCTGTGTTGCTTTAGCAATCTCACTTGCGTTTACTGGCAGTTCATCTACAAGCGAAACATTATAAAGTTCTTCTTCAATATAGTATGCGTAGTATGTCACACTATTTACCGGTAGTCTCGATAATGCGTCTGCGTTTGCGTGATCAGGTGTGCTGCGGTATTCTATATTATATTGGTGAGCAGACAAAATTAAAGCCCAACGTTGCATCCGAGCAGCAGCTAGAGTAGGTATGCCCTGTTTTGGACCTAAAATTGTTACAAGTGGCTTGTGATCTGTAACAAGTGTGAACCTTCTGCCATATATGTATGAATGAAATTTTCTTACACCGAAAATCAAGGCTAAGGCTTCCTTCTCTAACTGACTGTAGTTTTGCTCTGTTTTAGTTAGTGTGCGCGAAATAAACGCGATTGGGCGTTCTTCACCACTTGGTTCAATGTGCGATAAAACCGCCCCTATTAAGGAGACGCGTCTGCGGCCAACCGTATTGGCTTTGTAACATCATAGTGAGTTAGCACATCTGCAGATACCAGAGCAATCTTTGCATGATTAAAAGCAGTTTTGCATTTTTGACTCCTGTGAAAGATCAAGTTTACTGAAATGTTTCCCTCCTGACAGGGCAGCAAATAAATCCTGAGGATTAGGGAGAGTGTATTTATCAACATCTAAACAATCATTGAGACCCACTTTGAAATCTCCACACACTCTAATAGTACCATCACTTTTCACAACTGGAACAACTGGTGAGGCCCATGATGAATGAGTAACAGGAACTAAAATACCTTCCTTTATGAGACGATTATACTCAGCTTCTAAGGCTGGTTTCAGTTCACAAGGAACTGGGTCCATTTTGTCAGCACGTTTATTAGGGGTTAAAGTTCACAGGTCAAAGGTTGAGCTCTCTATATAACACGGGCTACGGTGTGTAGCATAAATACGCGGATCATTTAAATTATCAAAATATACTACAAGTACCAGGCGGCGGCGGACACGATTTATAGAAGATCCTAGATTTAGGGATGAGGGATTTCCAAAATGCAAATGTAGGGAACGATCTACGTGTATTTCTATTAGGTCACGTGACTCACGTATTGAAGAAAATAATTACAAAGATCATATTTTTACCTCTCCTCAAAAAACTACAAAAGTGTTCTAATCGTAATTAGCATAATTATGTTATCCTAAATCCGCTGGGGTTCACGCGTGAACCCCACTTTTTATATATGTTATCATATTTTTTACCGATTAGCAATATAATTTTAGCGGCAATCCCACACGATCCCGGCAGTTGTATTTTCCCACGAGCGGTATAGGACATGAGTCACATCGACGCAGCCGTGGATCGTATACGATAAGAACGGCAACCATGCAATAGTTGCCACGACCACCCTCCTCTGACAAGTACCACTTTATTTTTTGAGCGTCAGGCTTCCCCGGGAAACTGGTATAGAATATTGTATAAGAAAAGCTCTTAACTCAGCCTAAATTTACCAATTAAGCGTCAAATTATCTTTTGGTTTTGAGTGCTCATAGTACATTAATTTATATGCAATTTTCATGTAAAGTGAGTCTTATGATTAATTACATTAGAGCTAACGTTCTGTCCGTATACTACTTGACCCAGACCCAATTTCAAAGGGAGGATCCCTGACCTTATCGTATACGGGAGAAATTTAGATAGAGACATATATCTCTAGTATAAGAATTAGGAGGCCTGCAAAAATAATGGTCTTGCGAAAAATCAAAATGGCGTCATATCTAACTGCATTCAAGATCGCTATGATACATTTCGATACATATTCGTCAGGGTGTGCCTTTTAAACAAATGCTGTATTTTTCTATTGTCGATTTATATCTGATAATTATTAGTGTTAACACCTTTGTTTGAATGTATTCTTCATTTTTTATCATATTTTACTTGACTAAAAATCATTATAATTGTTAAAATACACCTTTTTACCGCCCCATATTCATTTTGTTTAAAATAAAATATTTGCGCCAAAAACTTATGTTATTTTATCAAAAACATAATAAGCTAAACCAAGGTTTTATTTTCTTATCAACAGCATGGACTGTTCGGCTTGAAAGTTGCAACGGTGCATATCCGTTCCTGGACAGTTTGGCCGGTATTTCAAAAAGTTGTTTAGCTAAACCATGGTTTTAATTTCTCGTCAACAGCACGACTCATTGAACTGTTCCGTTTGAAAGCTGCAAAGGTGCATATCACTCCTAGACAGTGTGTTCAGCTTAAACCGTGGTTTAAACACCTTTCTGGAATACGGGACTTGCAAGAGTTTTTGTAGATTTTACGCTCAATATATAGATGCGATTATTTATATCTTTATTAGTACTACTTTGTCTATATATCTAATCTAGACCCTTCAGCTGGGACGTATTTTGACATGATCTTCATTGATAATGCTCTCAATCCAATGCATGATACTTCAGATCTTCCGGCACATCGCTCTCGCTCTCAGTGTCAGCAAGCAGATTGCTCCGGAATACACCCTTGCTCTCATTCTGTTGAATATCAAAAACATACTGCCACGTCACCACAGTTTTCCCTGGTTTCACTGAAATGTAAAAATCATCAGAAATCATTGATTAAATTATATTTTATAAACCTTGCAGTATCCAGTATAGACTATAGTATTTTTTTTTAAAGTATCGGCACCTCTTGCATATTACCATAGTAGTCCAGGAAAGATAATCAATTTTGATGCCTGACATGGAACAAATTGCTAACAAAGGTTTTTCTACACATTATATTTCTTTAAGATGTCCATGGCAGCGATTTCACAGATTTCTGATCATAACTTGAGATCGGAGATACGTAGGCCTAAAGGTTATTATTAGTGCCTACCACTATGTTTCAAGGTCGGTGAACACAAATAAAATCAGTTAGTACTTGCTTTAGACCTAATTTACATATACAAAATTGCTGCCAAAGTTGATTACTCTTTTTACAGCATCTTGAAATTTGACCTTTCTTTTTACATCAAAACAAATCTGTTCTATGCTGAAAAGTACATTTTCAACAGAGATTTACTAAAGCATGTAACCAATGTTCTTTGACCAACAAAAAAATCAAGATTACTACTGATACCTATTCGGAAAATGTTTTATTATATTTGTTTATTGTTGATAAATTAAAATACATTTTGCATAATGTATCATTCAAATGACTCTTAGCAATTACAGTTAAGGAATATACTGTGCCTTTCAATTGTCTCAACTTTGTCCAAACAAATAAATAGTCACAATAGCTATTAAGATGACGTCCAAAATGGCTGCAAAAATGCAAAGTTTGAATTTGAATCATTTATTAGTGGGAAATGCTTATAGATCTGCAATAAATTTGAATTAAAATTTAATCATTCGAAAACTTCACAATGGCACCAACAATTTAGGTGTAGAACACTAGGTAGCATTAAATATTTAAAAAAAAACATTTAATAGTTTAGATAGAGTAATAATGGAAAAAATGACTATGGATGTTATATACACAGGCAATGTTTTCTCCAAAATGCTTTAAATTAGAATTGACATCCAAATAAAGCTTCAAAGAGCAACAAAGATGCGTTCTTCAAGAAAGAATTACAGTGACAATAAGACAGCACTAAAACATATAGGCCCTAATATTCAACATTTTAAATGGAAAATGACTAACTGTTACATCACTGTTATTCCGTAGAAGCCCCATTAGCGCTGTCAATATGTATGAGGATTTTTTCAACTAAAATGGGTTGTAGTGACATTAAAACAAGTTTAAACATTTAAACCATCGATGGAACATAATCAATATACATCATCTTATTCATCATTATAAGCTCAAACTATAACAAAATAAGCAGATACGAAACCTTCGGTGTTGTCTTTTTAATCAAATCTTTGTGACTGATAAATTGGAATGTAATAAACGGGATATTACTCTGAGGGTTATAACAAATTATGTCATTCAACTGGAGTCATTTGGAATTCAGCTTATGTAATCTATAAAAGCAAAACTTTGTTTGTAATATATACAATAAACCGACCAAAATTAGAAGAAGAAAAAAAAAACCCGGATTTAAAAAAAAACAATATTTGGAAAAAGACAAGGAAATATTAGTTAAAATATTATAAACTACGCCAGTGTCATTTGAAAGTCAGGTTATGTTATACATGTATATAAAAACAAAATGTTTGTAATATACACCGTTACCCAATCAAATTAGAAAGCAAACGGAGTTTCGAAATAACAATATTTGGAATAAGACAAGGATATGTTTAGTTATGTTGATTCAGGTTACAACAAAAACAGACGTGGGTTTGCTATCTATAAAACACATCTTCCTTTGTTTCACTTTCACTTGTATTTTACCATATCATCAAAAATAAATATCGTAACATTGGAGGGAAAACCGTCAGCAGGTTTCTACGTAATTTACTTTTAGTATCAAGATCATCTATAACATGTTTCAAAATAAAATTTCAATAAACGTAGATTAACAATGACAATACAAACTGGGGTAAAAGGAAACATCTTGGAGGATGGTCGGCGGAAAAATTATGTGTTTTTGTGACGCGTGTGTAGGGAAAAAAATCTATCAAATCTGCTTATTTCAGCTAAAAACTATTTTAAAAATTTAAAATGTGCGCAAAAGGGCTCTATATCAAGTAGAAAAAAGTACATATACTTTTAGCAATCATTTTTGGTATACAAAATTGTCCACAAAGGAGAAAGTTTAGAACATTTGTATATTGATCCTAACATCCTGACCTTTCCTTACAATTCAGCAGTGTTATATTTATTTCTACCTGTTGGCTGATGCAATGTTCCTAACCTTTTTGCCCTTTAGATATTCTTAAGAATATCAAACTGGCAGCCATTTTGATTCTATACAAATTATGTCAGAAGCAAAAATTAATGTATTATAAAAATGCAACCATTGATCTCAAAAACAGGCAAAGACGGCTTTTGCTTTGTTAAGAATGTTAGACTAACCCAATGAATTGTCGGCCATTTTGAATTTAGGCAAATAAGGTCAGATGCAACCACTCAAGACTATATTTTTTCATATTTGCAATAACAGACCCTGCATAACGTACATATTGCACACAATTTTTTTTCCAGTGAGTCTCCTATCTCAAGATTTGGTAAAACAGTAAAATGGAGGTTATTTTGTTATAATGCACATTTTTCATACCGTATTTCCTCAATTCGGATTTTAGCGGTTTTTTTTAGTATATCATTTTTGATACTGTTAAGAAATGAAAAGTGAAGAAAAACCTTTGTTAGCAATTTGTTCCATGTCAAAAATTTATTTTCTTGGATTAAAAATATAACTCCACAAAAAGATTAACGTTTAAATGTTCCATACAATAGTTCATTACGGTAGAAGTA
>JXSR01S015391.1:152290-163479 GCA_000969725.1 Ophiothrix spiculata | reverse complement strand
TTTTATCAACACTTACAGTATTATATAAATGTAACTCTAGTTGTAACTCAAACTGTAACTCTAACTCAATAACTACAAATTTGCAACTATAAAACACCTGTAACTATAAAAGCAACTATAAATTTGACTACAACTACAACTATAACTACAACTGCAACTCAAACTCATAAAATACATTTACTCAATCTGGCTATACAGCATTTCTAGAAATTAACGCAATAAAATTTGGGAAGTAAAAACATTAGATGTCTCCCGTTCGTAAACGATGAACGAAATTTCTTTAAATCAAAATTTATGACCATCTGTGATCAGTTTGCAATGCAAAGGGAAAAAAATAGTTTCATTTGTGAACCACTGCCACAGATAAAAAATCTTTTGTAAATAGTATTTTTTCAGAAATTTGACAAATAAACATTTTGCATTATTTTAGACAGGCCTTGTATTTTGAGGCGTGTGAGTGCCATAACACGCCATCACACACCTTAAATGATCTTGAGGAGTGCAATTTGCAGCACACCTAAATCTGATGAAATTACACACAATTAGATATGAAATGCACACCTACAGCACTCCTGAATACATTGAGCAGTGCTATTTGTGGCACACCAGGTATTTTCAAAATACAAGGCCTGTTTAGAGTGTTATACCTTAAATAAGAGCTAATATTAATTTCCTAATGGAAAAATCACATTTTTATGCTTTTATATGAAGTGTATCACTGACGGAATATCTTACTCTTATCTTACTTTAAAGCTGGCATGGAGCAGAAGCCAGAAATCTGAAAAAAGTGGCTCCTGATTTTTAAGATTTCCAGAGAACTAGGAGCCGTTTCCAAAATTTGATCCCGATTTTAATTGGAAATTAATTTATCAATAAAAGAAGAAAATTTTTGATTTTCCTCTGATAAATATGCACTATTTTTCAAAATATGCCTAGATGTTTTCAATTATTTAAATGGATCATTTTAGATTCATTCAATCAAAATAAAATTGCCAAAAGTAGCCCTGTATTTTAATCTTGGTTTATAACAAATTCAAATACCTTTAATAAAATAATTAAAAATCTCATTATTTATACTGTCATATGGCAGACTAGCACAACACCATTGCCAATAACACTGCACGCCACCATGCATCTTTAATAACCTATGCATACATGCTGGCTGGGAGTGGTCCGTTCGTTGGTTTTCTCAGATAACAAGCGCTTGACTAGGCCAGCACTAGCTAGCCATAGATCCATGTACTAGCTGTGTGTGTGCCTCTATGGCGTAGTCGTCAAATATTTGGTCATTTATTTGCATCATTTGAAATACTAGTACTAGCTAGGGTTGTATATATACTGTGATTTAATGAAGGAATTATCGTAAACGGGAATATTAGTTATACATTGCACATTATCAGACTGGTAAGTGGAATTGATTTTAGATGTTTCATGTCATAGCATTATTAGGTAGCAAGACTTTAATAATTATTGGTGGTATCATTTTGTCTAAAATACATGCTTGATGAAATTCAGATGCAAATTTGGCATCAGAGTGAATTTTCAGTATGCTTCATCTTTATTTATATTCAGGAGTTTGGATTGGTATTAAAAAAACATAACAGATAACAATTTTAATACAATCAATACCGGTAGTGAATCTGTTATTTTTTTGCCAAATTAATGTTCCTCACATTCCTTATAAATGATATTACTACTAAAATTAGCTGGTTTTCCCAATTTAAACCAAATACAAGCAATTTATGAACCCACAAACACAAATTCATAGGAAAAAAACGACAAACGCACTCCAACACATAATTTTAATCATAGTACTTTTGAGACAGGAATTTTAAATGCAACCATGTTGTTTACATGAAACAATTATTTTTATCCTTAATTTTGAATCAAATATATACTCTGATTTGATATCACACTTGATGTTGATTATAATATCATAATTCAAATATTGTTTGATGTCAGTATTAAATTTCCAGCGAAATCCCGCCTGTTAGGTAGCATAATTTGTGGAAATGTCCTAAGCCGAGATATTATATTTTGCTCCCAATTTTGCTATCTAAGGTAGATATCATTATCTATAGGGCAAAGCATCTTTACAAGAAAGGATATTTCACAACGTAATAAAAGGTATATACATCTTGTTGACAAAATCTAAGTTGGTTTCTGACAGGGATATATGACTATTTATAAATGCAAGTAAACCAATCTGTATGCAAAAGGTCACCATCATGCACATCAACATCTTGTCTGGTATGGTATGTGACTCGCCTTATAATTATAAGCATAACATCAGCTGTACATAATATTATACCACCTGACTAAAGTGCAGACATATGGATGCATGCTCTTAAACTGTCATTTTTAGACCCATAACTTTTGGAGGTTTTTTTTTTTTTTTTTACCTTCTTGTTTTTTTTGTTAGGGTAATTAGTTGAATTAATTCGGTTTTTTAAAAACCAAATCTTAACACTTACGTGCATAAGGTGTTTTAGAATCCTGTTAGTGCACAAATGGACCCTGGATTTTGAACGCTTTAAAAACAATGTTCTCCACATTATTTATCTTTAAATACAATGCAATACTGGTACAATGTAATGACTGAATGTCTATTTTTGCATGAGCAGCTGCTGTAGGAACAGCTGGCTTATGGTTTGTAAAATTTACTCCTAAAATCAAACTGATAATATGAAATATTAGTTAATCATGCTTGTTCTATTTTTTTAAATGAGAAAAATGTATGCGCTACTTTTTTATGTATGCTTTAGCCGTCTGGAAAGGGTACGTGTTCATCTACACACACCGCAATATTTGCAAATATTTAGATATTACTTTCAGAATATAATCACTAGTCTCTGATAAAAGTATTGGAATTGTCATAGCATATATTTTTAGTCTGATTGGATGCTCTAAATTGTGTATTTATTGTTATATTTTTCATTTAAAATGTATAGTTGCTCAGTAAAAAGTGTGCACACACCCCACTGCTCACCCCACTTAAATCAGGAATATCAAAACAAAAATAACTTATCCCCATCAAAATAATAAATCATAAAATAAACACATTTACATTCATAATACAAAGCATATGATATTTTTGTTCAATAAAATATAGTGTCTACAATATGTCAATGAGAGAACATGCCATTTCCATTACCTGGAACCTGTGACTCATTTAGAATATAGAATGCAGATTCTCTGTCACTGTTCCCAACTGTCACGGGTCAGTTGTACTTTACAGTATACATAATACTGTAATTACAGCCATGCAGAATAGGGATTTTCAGATTGTATATTTATTAGCTATCTTCAGTAGACTGGTAATTCTTATGCTATTTAGAATGATATTATTAAATTAAGTTGAGTTAAGGTTGATTCTTTATATTGCTGGCTAAAGTTGTGAATTATAGTACCAGTGCAGGTATTACTTGTTGAAGCTTTTAGGATATAGACCTACAGTAATATCGTGGTCTGTGTATATTGTGGCCGAGCGGTTAGAGCACGGGTCTCGTAATACAGCGGTTGTGGGTTCGAGTCGGGCCGGGCGGTTTTTGTCTCCTTGTTTCCTTGGGCAAGAAACTTTACTCTACTTGCTCCGTGATTCGGAAGTCACGTTAAGCTGTTGGTCCCATGTACGAATAGACTCCTTAATGGGGTATGCATTTCATGCAAGTACAGTGTATCATTGATTGATTGATTGATTGATTGTCATGTTTTCATTTGAATAATCAGATTTCTAAATTGTATTCCCAGTCTTCAACTTCAAGTTTAAATGTCTAAAATTCAGCTTGCACAAATATGTTAATTATAATGCTACTGTGGTTGACGCCAGGATTATTGTCTAATAGTGTCATTGAATTTTATATTTTCCAAGTGTTTTGGGTTAAATCTATAGATGTCAAAATCCTGTATGAATTTTAACAAATCTTTCATCGCCTTCATTTTTATTTTTAGATATAACTATTGTATTATTAAATTTTTTTAAAGGAGAAAAATGTCTTCTATAGTGAGGTTTGCTAACTTACTTCTATTCTGATATATATTACATTTTAAATTACTCCAGTCCGGGACTCTAGTAGGTATAAATAATAACATTATGATTTGTTTATATCTTACAGAAAAATCACACCTAGACAAAAACCATGGCGGGGAAAGAAGAGATCAAAGTTCTTGAGACGGCAGATGACATTGCCGAGAGAAGAAACCAAGTTTTAGATAGATACGAAACATTTAAGTTATTGGCCAAAAACAGACGAGAAAAACTTGAAGCGGCACGACGATTTCAGTTCTTCAAACGAGATGCCGATGAATTGGAAACATGGATCTTGGAAAAATTACAGACTGCATCAGATGAGAGCTACAAAGACCCTGTCAACCTCCAGGTAATAAAATAGGCCGTGTTAAGTCGATTGGTTTGGTTTTTTTGAATTATATGCGTGAAAATTTGAGACATTTGCTTAATCTCCCATTTAGTATTTGATTATGTTAAATATTGCCCATATACTTAAAAACATGTTCCATGCTCGGACTTTCCAAGTCCATTTTTTCTTTCCTTGATTGTCGTAATATATCTTTTAATGTTTCTTTGCATTGTTTGTATATTTTATGACAGTTGAAATAAATATTATTATTATAAATATATGAGTTTGATTTTTTTGTAAATCTGCTGGGTTCGTCATTCCACAATCACATATTTTCTACCAAGATTTATCAACTGTAAATATGAAAATAATTTTTAAAAAAGGGTTTTTAAGATCATGCATTTTCTTTTTACAATATGAAGAGAACACATTTGGCTGACAGATTCTGACTTTTCATAAAATTTAGACCATTAGTTTGATACTAGCATTCCTTTTAGATGTTATTTTATAGCTTTACATTTGCACATGAAGCACAAGCCCCAATATGCCCTTGATATACTTACAAGTTGCAGCTAACGTCTACTTAGACGCTAACGAAAAAGCTAAAGTTGGAAGCTGCATCTTGGCCGGGCATCTTGTAAGATGCAAGTACAGTGTATCATTGATTGATTGATTGATTGATTGTCATGTTTTCATTTGAATAATCAGATTTCTAAATTGTATTCCCAGTCTTCAACAAAAAGGGTGTGGTATAATGGAACCCATAAGACACTGCAATATAATATTATACTTAGCTGATTCAAATCTTGTGAAATAGAAGTTTGATTTAGTATGACTGTTGGACTTCACAACATACACTTAGTTTATATATGTGTCCCGCCGCGGCAAAAGGATGCAGTTATCGGCTCGTACATGTTGCTTATTGTAGCATATCTGATGTATACAACTAGTATACATATGATATGCTACAATGAGCTACATGTAGGAGACGACAACTGCATCCTTTAGCCGCGGCGGGACACATATATTTTGTCATACCATCTTTAATGCATTTGCTTTTACTAATATGTCTTTGTTTCATCTGTGTTGTACACTTTGTTTATCATAGGATTATACCCAGATAAAAAATCTTAAGGTAAATTTTCATTAAGCTTAAACAAGGGATGTTGCAAGCTGGAATTTGAGGAATGAATCTTGGCCGAAAAAATCCAAACCCACCCTTTATAATAACAAGCACCATGCAGCCTCTGCATCCATTCTAACTATGACCCATTGTAGGCCAATTGGGAAGGTTGATTGTTAAGCTTGGGAAGAGTTTGTTTCTTTATACTTTAGAATCTTGTTAAGGGCAGCAAGTAGGCATACAAATTTCCTATGGGTGTTTGCCGAACTTCGCCGACTTGATTGCGACTTTGGTACCCCATATCAGATAGGCTCTTTCACTCGCACGGAATAAAGTGAATTTTCAGGTAATAACCAGCGACCCACTTGCTGCCTTTATCCATTTACGTTTAAAATAGGGATTTATAATTATTTCACAAGCAATGGCTTGGATATAACAGTGCTGTTGATGTATCAGTCCTTTAGCATGAATATTTGGAAAATATCACATTTTCACTACAATAACTTTTTTCAATAAATAGAGTGATTATAAGTACTACAATGGGTCACAAGCGCTAAATTTCATCTACCATTAACATTTGTGCTACACCCAACTGCTAACTCAATGCATTTAAAGTTGACATAAACTCTTGATAATAGTGAATTGCAAAAATTGCATCAAATGTTTGTTCTATGCAAAATCTGTGACCTAAGAAATAAGGTTCTCCGAGATTTGTTGCACATCATGTGTTGTGTTGACCAAAATGTTGTACTTTTTTCTGGAAGAAGCAGTTGTTTGAACCTGTGTAAAATTTAAAATGTGGATTGAGATTGAATTGCAAATTAATGTGTTCATCCACTGCATGTATAGTCAATGCCGTATACCTCTCAAGATACTAGGCTCAACCTTTGTTTAGATGAAACGGATGAATCGAGATGGCAATAGACATGTTAGATGGCAGAATGATGCAAATAAACCATTTTCCTTCAGATCAGTCAGATTCGTATGCTGTAGGTCTATCTTATTTAGATTAATAGCATGTGTAAAACAGCATGCTGCATAGTTTGTAGAGTGATTAATAAAAAAAGTGATGATCAAAAGATGTTTTTGATATTTGGCATTTAGAAACATGCCTTGCAGTGTTATTAAATGCATATTTCTGTATGTGTGTTTTCATGATTGGAAGAATAATTGACAATCTGATGTGATGGGTTTTTTGTGGATCATGAAACTTGTGTTAACTAAGGTGTTGAATTTTTGGTCAAAAATTAAAAAAATTGGTAACTTGTTTTAGAGTGTCAAATTGTAGCAGTGTTCAATATCCCTGTTTACAATGAAAACCAGGCAGCTTTCACTACATTGACACCTTGATAATCTTAAAGCTCCCATCGGTTACAAAAGTTTACAAGAGAAAATTGCCTAAGTCCGAACAGGTCATAGATGGGGGTCCTATATGGGGACCAAATCGCTGCCTAAGCAGCGCCCCTCGGGTGGCTTGGTATAGGTGGACATGGGATTGGGATGCGAGAGGTCCCTGGTTCGATCCCTGGTGGAAACCACCAATTTTTGACACCCTTATTTCCGAGGATATAGGTTTAGAATGAAAGGGGGTATGGGGTATAGGGTTTAGTAAGTGGCCGGATGACTTTACACATAGCCGTAAAGCTCCCAAAGGTTACAAGAGCAAATCACCAAAATCCCTTAAGTCCGAATACGTCATAGATGGGGTCCTACATGGGCAGCGCCCGCCGGGTGGCGTGGTATACATGGACATGGGATTGGGACGCGAGAGGGAGAACAAAAGGGGGTAGGGAGAAGGTTAGGGTTAGAGGCTAAAGAGAGAATGTTTTTTGTAAGAAAATTATTGAAGCCTGAAATTAGTGCACTTGGATATATATCTAGAGCCACATTTTGATAGATATTGAGTGAAACAAGTCTTGCTGTACCGTAAACCGGTGTGACTTTGAACAATTTTTCGGCTTTTTCAATTTTTTTTATTCTTAACATAGAAAAGATTCTAATATTTTGCTTTCAAAATACCTCCTGGGGCATGGTCTTTCTCATGTTACATTTTTGTAATTCAGTGTAAAAATCATTAGGGCTACAAGTCACTATGAAAAGATAACTACACATTGATGATTGAATATCCATGTCCACCCACTTGTTTACAAAAGACAACACATGTTGTGTTGCTAGGTGACATAGTGACACTTGAACTTAGGACTTTGATATTGAACTTACATTCCATTTATATGTATAATCAACTTATATCAAAGTGACATGGTGTATATATTCCCACTCATCATAATATATTTTTAGGGGCGCACCATTAGATTTCAAGGGGGAGTTGGGTTTGGGGTCGATTTTTTTTTTTTTTTTGCGTCCCATTCGGGGGCGAATATTTTTTTTCTTAGAAATTACTGTGTTTTCCCCTTTTCCATGTTCAGGGGTGATTTTTTTTCTTCTGCCAATGGAGGGGGGATTTTTTTTCTCTAAAAACTTCCTGCTCCCCCCCCCCTGGAAATCTAATGGTGTACCCCTTAATATTATGCAGATTATGGCTTTGTCACATTTTGAAAGAGTAGGTTAAAAAACACCTTAGGCAAGTTGGAAAAATGACAAATCAAAGATCTTCAATACCGGTATTGAAGATCTTTGGACAAATTCAGCTGAGCCTGAGCATCTACAAAGTGGTCTGGGACTGGTTGTGACCCTTCTGGCAGAGCTAAAGAGCTGCGAGTTCTCCACCTATGTCACTTTTTGCAGCTCGCTGACAACTGTACGTGCCTGCATCAACCTAAGAAATATAATCAATTAAGCACCCAAAAAATCCACCGCAATTTGCCTAGATTTAAGCCGGCTCAGATCTAGAGTCTGACTAGCTCCTCTGAACATGGAATAGGCAGAAAAACAGTAATTTCCAAGTAAAAAAATCGCTCCCTAATGGGGCACAAAAAAAAAATTCAACCCCAAACTCAACTTCCTGCTCCCCCCAGGAAATCTAATGGTGCACCCCTAATTCAAAATAAAAGTGATTCTCTAAATGTGACATATGGTTTATTCAGAGTCTTGTCAACATGCATCGATTGATGCCAATCGACGCGCAGTCTTTACATGCGTTATTCCTTTACACGCGTTATTCCTTGTAAAAGACTGCGCGTCGATGGGCATTGATCGATAGATATCGTCAGACTCTGAATAAACCATGAGGCATTATTAGCATGATGTTTAAGTAAATCTTTTCACCTCATAGATCAAGCATAAACAGAAAGCTGAGCATTTTTTTTTCTGAAACACAAATTATCAAGAATAAATTCTTTCAAAGAGAAAAAGGAAATTAAGTTTAGAGATCATATGTCATATATCAAGGAGCAGTCCTATTGTGGCCCTAAATCAGAAATAGTGGTCAAATTATCTTTGAAGCAGCTTTTATGTATTTCTTCATCAGTGACATATTATTTTTTGCACATAAATTTCCAAGCATCACAAATTCTGCTACAGGCCACCTCTCTATCCCTATGTGCCTCACATATATTATCAAGCAGTCCAGCAATATGTCTCGTATATACATCATACATGCGCATTATATAATCCTCACAAAGTGCCTGTAGTCGTATTGGTGCTGTTGTGTTCATGCAGAAGCAGGCATACTGTCGCCTGCTTGCCTTTATATAACCGGCTCACTTTATAATCCCGGGTGTAATCCATGTTAGCCTGTATGCAGCGTTTTAAAATGTTGTCTAAAAACCTTCAACAGAATTACAAATCACAGCTCCAATTGTGATCAAGCCAGACAAATAATTTAATTTTCAACAACCAATTTTGATTTAATATTTCAAATCGGTATAATTTGCCATGTTCGGCTTTAGTCATCAAACCACACCCAGAATATTCTTGTGTTTTCAATGAACTTCTCCAGTGCATATGTGCTCTTACAAGTCACGGCTTACATTGTAATAATATTCATTGGCCCATACACATGCCATTCTATTTATTTTATCCATATGTGATAGTTTACATTTAAATCAATTCAGTTTTGATTTCTCTGCGGTGGAGGAGGGTGGGGGTGGGAGGATAACAGAATGCAAAGACTTGGACCTTTTGTGCACCTTGAGGACCTTATCTTACGGACCTTAACGTTTCACAAAGATTTAACCTCGTCTTCCCAAGCGGGGTGGTCACCTCCCCCCCCCCCCCCCCCCCGGATGATTGCCAATTGCACTAAAATGCAAAACAAAGTGACCCTGAGCATTTAGGTAATTGTTTTTTACATCCTTTGCGGTCATTTTGACGAAAAAAAATTGGGGTACCACCTAAGGTGGGGTTATGGTTGGCCATCAGTCCGAGGGTATGGGGGTGGTTGCCACCTCAAACAATTTTAAATCACCATTTTGATAAAGAAATTTCAGATCTCTAGATTAAAACTATGGTCCTTCAGTGTCTAAAATTTAACTATTTTAGTCACTTCAGGTCCATAGTTTTAATCAGAGATCTTGGCCTCCTTCTGAGTTCCGATTCCCCATCCGATTCTGTGGATTTACCCCATCAACGGCGTAAGTATGTCAATTATAAGAATGGTCTATATCTTGATAAAATTTATAATATGAAAATAATCTCATTTTCCTCCAAACCTACAAAGCAGTGGTACTCTACTGAAATAATCTTAGTATGCTCTTGGAAGTTTCTTTTTGATTACCCCATAGCAATCAACGGCCGGTTTCAATATGACCAAAACTTAACAATTTTTTTCCTCAAAAGCAGATGTTTTTTGTGCAAACTAATACAAGTTTTTATAATGTAATGATATAGGTCTACGTGTATCAAGGTATGAACATTGATGTAAAATGTACGAACTCTTAAATGTTAATTTCATTATTTGGTTTTCTTAGGGCAAACTGCAGAAACATCAGGCCTTTGAAGCAGAGGTTATCGCACACAGCAATGCCATTGAACAGCTGGATGACAGTGGCAACTCCATGATCATGGAGCAACATTTTGCCTCCGACGTCATTGAGGTATTTCTTTAAGTAATCCACTTAAAGGTGGTTTCAGACTAGCTGTGGTTGCGGCACACGACAAAACATTTGCAATTTTGAGTTGCCGTACTGTAGGACGACACATTTGCATTCGCAATGGTCTGTCGCAAGAAAAGTTGAATTTATTCCAACTCAAAATATCGTGTCGATGCGACCATCACGACAGGGTAATCGATATATCGGCTTGTCGTATGGCAAGCAGATGCGCCACGGTCGAGTTTGCGCACTTAAAATTGTTGACGTCATGCTGGTTGTACCACAACACGACAGGCTAGTCTGAAACCAGCTTTATTTTTAGCACATATCAAATTGTTATACTTATTCATTGAACTAATATTCAATTCGTTTTTAAAAGATTCTTTATGATAGATATCATGTAGAAAATATAATTTAAATAAATATAACAATATAGATTGACAAATTAATTATTTGAATATTTGGATCAATCATGATCTTAAAATAAGAAAATAATTACGATGTAGCTAGCCTTGTCCAAGGCTGGATTGGGCAGCCCCTCCCTCCTTTCACAGAGCTGCCAACTCTTCCGGATCGTGCGGAAGACTTCCGTATTTGACGGCAATCTTCCGTCATTCCGTAGGCTTAGCAAAATCTTCCGCATTCCGCACCCTCTGGTTAAAAATAAAAAATAGCCTAAGTTATAAGTCCTCACTGTGTGTTGTGTGTCTCATTTAA
>JXSR01S015391.1:106207-126693 GCA_000969725.1 Ophiothrix spiculata | reverse complement strand
TGTTGTTGGGGTTTTTTTTTGGGGGGGGGGGTTGTTACTATTAAAAAAAATTTAAAAATGAATAGCACTGATAAAAGTTGAAGGTTTTCACTGAAAAAATAACATTTTACATATGCTTGTCCTTGCCTCTCAAATTATGGCGTAAAGCGTCTGTACCATGTGCATAACATATTCTATCCATTGAGGCATAATTATTAAGTATTTAAAATTTGATTTTTTTTTTGGTGTTGTTTTTTTTGGGGGTGTAACTGGAAAAATAACTTTTTACATGTTTACATATGCTTGTCCCATCCTCTCAAATTTGCATTTTGCAAATGTGTGAAAGCAGTATCTTCCAGCAATGTTGACAGAAGGGTTTGACAAAGGTTTCACTCTAATTTTTCTGGACGCATGCTTGCCCTAGCCTTTCAAAATTAGTATTTAAAAATGATCAAATGGGTTTTAATCTTTCTTTATTGTTATAAAATATCCACTGTTATTACCAAATTCCATATCATTATTGTTCCTAGATCACTATGCCAAAGATGAAATCCAGACAAGGCTGAATGGACTGGCAGAGAAATGGGATAATTTGAAGGTAAACAAAGTCACAATGATAGTGTCAAATCATTTTATTTAGAGAATAAAAACAAGATTTATTGTTTTTTTGTCTGTCATCTAGCGTCACATAATGGATGGTGTACATTATTTTTTCGTAATGGACACCTCTGCAATTTCTTGGGGATTTCTGGAAATTCCCTGAAATTGGGCTTTTACTGTTATGTTTTTTTTTCTTTTTTCTTCTTCTTTCCGAAATTCTCCGTCGTGAAAGGTTTTCAGAGCCTATCAACATGAAATCATGTATTTTTGGCCGGAATCAAGTTTCAAATTCATATTGAGGTCATCCGATATCAAAATGACAATCTCTGAGTTTCTTGGAAACCTTTCGAAACTCTCTGTCGCGAAAGGCTTTCAGAGCCAAAAATCATGCACCTCTGGCCGGAATCAAGTTTCGAGTTCCTATTTAGGTCAAAATGACAATTTTTGAGTTCTTCGAAAACTGCGCAAAACTCACCGCCATGAACGATTTCTAGAGCCAATGCAAAATGCAATCATGTATTTTTGGCTGGAATAATGTTGATTGGCTCCGAAAACCCTTCACAAGGGAGAACTCTGGAAAGTTTCAGAAAAACTCAAAAGCTGTCATTTTGATATCGGATGTCCTCAATAAGAACTCAGAACATGATTCCGGCCAAAAGTGCATTATTTCATGTTGCCTGGCTCCGAAAAGCCTTCCCGACAGAGAACTTCAGAAAGTTTCGGAAAAATCAAGTTGCTGTTTGTTTGGCTGCATCTTTATGTGATACATGCAGTACAGGTTAAATCAAGTTTCTCCAGAGATGCCAAATTTCAGAAAAAACTAAAGTGGAAGTTTAGTTTTGAGTTAGTACTTCATTTTATGAAAATTTAGTATGTGTGAAAGTAAAACACTCATTCAAATATTATTAGATTTGATATGTTCTGAAATGTTCAGGAGATTCTCATCTTGAAATGAGTCATATGTTATTTGTTGTACATAAAGGCTTAAGGTGTTTGGTCCATGAGAGTTCCGCCCGAAGAATTTTAGTAAAAATCGGCATGAATGATATTTTATCGATGTAGAACCAATTTTTAAAACAAAAATTGGGGGTCACTGGACTCGTTTTTGCATGAGAGTCGGTTTAAAAACAGCATTTTTTGAGGTTTTGGGGGAAAAATTAGTACATGGGAAATGTGGCAAAAGTGAAATTATTTAGTGTTGATTCAAAAAATCTGCCCGAGCATTTTCGTTAATTTTTTCACAAAAGTTGCGCACAAGTATGTTCTTACAAATAAAAAAATAAAAATTGGGGATCACCGACTTAGTTTGTGTGAAAAATAATAAAATATAGCAATTTTTAGCTTCAAAACACTACTCGGAGTATGTGCGCATGCGTATTGCGGCACTTACCTACTCGGAAACTAGCGCGTTCTGGTACGCGTGGACCAAACACCTTAATGTAGAATTCACTATCTGTATCCCTTGATTGCAAAAATATTGATTACCAACTGTGTGTGAGTTTAGGATGTATCTACCAAAGGCAAGGAAGATCTTTAAGATTGTGAAGTTCAAATTATGTATTTACTTTTTGTTTACCAATTGTGTGAATCTAGGACAAATCTGCCAAACGCAAACAAGATCTGGAAGATTCTCTGGAAGCTCAGCAATATTTTGCTGATGCTAATGAAGCAGAAGCGTGGATGAGGGAGAAAGAGCCGGTGGTTAACAGCACAGACTTTGGCAAAGATGAGGACAGTGCTGAGGTAAGATCCAGTCCCGGGGAGGGGATGGTGGGATGGGGGTAGAGAGGGTCCCAAGATTCTCTTGAAGCCCAGTAGTATTTTGGTGATGTCAATGAAGCAGAAGCGTGGAAGAGAGAGAAAGAGCCGGTGGTTAACAGCACAGACAAAGACAGTGTAGAGATGAAGACAGTTTAGAGTAGATACATCCCATGGAGGGGAGGGTAGAGGGACTTTAATTTTGTTATGAAAGGTCAACATGAAGCATATATCAACAGTTGTTAGTTAAATTTTGTTGATTCAATTGTTTACTGTCTCGCTATTAACCCTAACCCTCCTCAGTCCAACAAAATCCAACAAGTAAAAAATCAAGAAAAGTCCGAATATGTCATAGACGCGGGCTAAAGATGGACACAAAAGTGCTGCCATGGCAAGCCATACTCGGTGGCTTGTCATTGCTTGACATTGGATTGGCATGTGAGAGGTCGAGGTTCGAATCCCAGGCGAAACAGGACAGTTTTGTGTGACGTATTTGGACTTAAATAGTTTTTAAGCATTTGGGAGTTTGGTTATTGCATGTGCTAAAAGTGAATACACAGCCTCTGTATGAAGTGCAAATAACCATTGAAATACGCTGAAGTAGTAACCAGGAAGCTGTAAAACAGGGTTTAATGACTGTTTGTCTCAGAATACTTTGCACATGTGCACTGTCTGATCTGAGTCACTTATGGGCCAAGGTGGTAGATAACATGGATGGATTCGAACTAAAATCTTAAGATATTCTATATTTACCACTCCCTTGGTATGTACATATGCACATACCTGTCAATCACAATATTGATTGTTTCCAATCTTGTATTGATTACAGAGTCTCCTGAAGAAGAACGATGCCCTTGTGTCTGATTTGACAGCCTACCACCACACCATCGATTCCCTGGCTAGACAAGCTGAGGAATGCAGAGTAAGTACATGTCTACCAAGGCTATCTGTAAGAGGGTTAACTATAGGAACTAAATCTATAGATTTTTTTATAGAAATATAGAATGTTTTGTTCAATTTAGTTCAACTAATTTGTAGTTCATTATATATTTGTTTTCTGCTGAGTGTTTGTCTGCTTTTTGTATACAATTTTGATTTGCTCGTCTTCAGTCAGTCTTAGTTTTTGTTGATTTTTTGATGTTCTTTATTGTAAATCAAAACCAATTTTGATTTGAGAAACACATTATTGATCTGCAGATTTGAAACTTGGGTCTTAGTTCGGAAAATATAAGCAGAGCTTATTCTTTCCCTAGACACACCCATATTGAAGAGACGAGCTGTTGAACTATTTCCACTATTTCAAGTGTGTTCTTCAGAATAAGTTCTGCCCACACAATAGTTAATATTTATGTTAAAGCTTAATGTTCATCATCAATTCAGCTGTTATTTATTTGGCTTTTATCATGAAACTGCTACATCTGAACTGCTTTATATATCACGTTGCCTGGCAAGAACATTTCATGTCACGCAGAACCATTTTGAGAATGTTGAAATTTACTACATGCTGACAAAACAGTGACATTAGCTTACAGTACTATAGGTTTAAGTGAGAGATTTTAAAGTACTACCTTGTAGAACATTTTCAGAAAATGAATAAATGAATATGTACATACCGGAATCTGGGCTGAATTCTCTCATAGAATAGCTCTTTACAGAGACTTTATTGTTGATTATTGTAATTTAGATACCATTTAGAAATGTGAAGTAACTTAGATCTCTTTATAGACTGTTTGTTTGTATATATGTATGTATTCTGACCATCAACTGCCCTATGGTTCTATTACATATACTTCTTCCCTCGTTATCTCAACTGTTACGTACTTGCGTGCGTTCGTGTGCGTCTTGCAACAGGATGTGAGTAGACATTCGTATTTCGGGTAGTCATATATTCTAACACGTCTGCTGGGCGGTAACATCAATTACTATTTTATTATACTCTTCACCAATGTAGACAATTATCATTGTTCCAGGTCATATTTTGAACCAGAGGTTATAATACGAGGTCATCATCTATCTGCAGACTTAATTTATTGCCTTAAATGGGGGTGTATGTGTTTATGTATGCTTGCTGTCTTCTGCAAATGATTGGAACTATTTCTTTTTAAGAAAGCGCCCTCTACCCTATTGAAAACGTTTTGTGACCAACATATGTTCAAATTTCCAGTTTTGTGATGAAAATGATGTCACAAATAATAAAATGTTTATTAATGATTAGTAAAATATGACGGGCATTATATATGAAACAAATCTGCATATGGATCAAAACATGACCTGGCAACTGAAATTGTCTTCAAGGTGTTGCCACATTTACTCCTCTACAATACTCAATACACCATCTCTGACCTTGCCATCTATTTTAACACATGAACACGTTTTCCGCTCCTCTGTGCCTTTATTTTCCAAGACTCTCAGATGTTGCCATTACTGACTAACACCACCTATGTTATGTAACAATGTTATTCCCCTACTTTCAGTATGACCCTCCTATGCCATATAAACACTCTGTTGGTTCGCAAGTAAGTCTTTAACAACATTTATTTAAAAAAATCGTGGATTTCAAGGTGCAGACATATTCTTTTTTGCTATTCATACATTTTGGAACTTTAGAATTCAACAGATTGTATTTTCAAAATGGAAAAAATGCACATTCTCTTGATTCTGTTGATAATTTAGATAAGAGTCTGTTTTCTTTCATTGGTGCAAGTGGTCATTATTCACTTTGTAACTTCTGAAATTTGATTTGGTCTACAGGGAGTTTGTGTTGATCTTTATGAGTCATGCACTCAATTTGTTGGTCAATACAAACCAAACAATATATGAAAAAAGTGAAAGTTGTGTTCAACGGTGACAACGTTGAAAAGAGTGAATATGGCCAGATACTTTATCAGCTAACCAGTCAAGCCACATCCATACATAACTATACTCTATAAACCTTGAAGTATGCAACAAGCAGCCGATTAACGCACAAAAACCATTATGACCATACGAGAAAATAAATTAGTCCGTATTTTCCAAATAAAAAGATGTACTCAATCTTGCTGAATATTCTAATGAACTTTTTTTCAATGTTTGTTCATGTGGTAGCAACAAAATTAGCCAAGAATAATACCAAAATCATGAATGATTCATGTACAGAAATATTAATACCCAGTGATTTGGTCTTAATAAATCCTAATCAATAATTGCTAGTCTCTTACACAATACAAAAGCACCAGTTCACAATGTTGTAGAATAAAAGGGCAATGCTATGGATCTCGTAGCAGAGTCTGATTGCTTGTTGCAAACTTTAAGGTTTATAGAGTATAAATGTAGATGGCTGCATGGTCATAGTGATCAGCCATTGGCTCAGGTAGCACTCTATACTTTGATTGGTTGATTGATTCACCCAAGAGAAGATATCATCAGTATCCCATCATGCATTGCTTCCTATAGGATTGTTTGTATAGGAAATCATGTGTAGTTAGTGATGAAATGCCCCTAAATCAAATTTATTGTTATAATCTTGCATATTGCGCATGTTTCATCACTAACTACTCAAAGCATTTCCAGTGCTCAGGAAATCATGTGAGTAGTTAGTGATGAAAAGACCCTAAATCAAGTTTGTTGTAATCTTTCATTTGGGGCATGTTTCATCACTAACTACTCAAACCACTTCCTTTGCAAACATTTTCATAGGAAGCAGTGCATGATGGGATTAACACAAGATCTTCTCTTGATTTACCCAATGATGGGGATACGGTTGCCTAACCAAACCAATTGAAATACATGCACTTACTCAGTTAGGATTTTTGCACCGGCCTTTTGACATTTCTTATTCAAAAAATCTTTTGTATTTTGTTCATAAATGATATTTCAAATACAAAAAAGTTTCATTATTAGATATTGCTACCTTTTTATCTTTCTATTTTTAAATTTTGATATGAAAATGAAGATTATTGATATGAGAAAAACTGGCTATTGATTGTGATAAATCTGCACCTGAAATGCCTAGTTCGATCTAGTTTTCTGTGATAAATTACGTAGATTATTTCCCACTGAGAAGTGAGAACCCATTCTAGATTGTAGAGAAACTCAGGGATAAGATTTTTCAAAATAACCTACCAACCCAGAGTATCATCATAGAAGTGACATTTATAAGTAATCATAAAACCATTGTGATTTGTTTAATGTGTTTTATATTTATTCATAGATTCATGAAGTGTGTTAAATGTTAAACTCAACATTATGTCATTGTGAAAATATTTGATGAATTTGTCTTATCTAATTTACTTGAAACTATTATAATAAAATATTTATTCTTATATTTTTTATAATTTTTTTCATCGCAAAGTGATTCCCCCCCCCTTCGGATTTTGACTTTAAATTTAAATTAATCAAGTAGCAGAGATATACTAATTTAAGTGAACATGCTTTTAGTTTTTATTTTAAACATCTTTAGATGCTTCTTAAATTCATGATTTTTTAAATATTTCTGTTGCTTTGTCTTTGTGTCGTTAATGTTTGTCTCAGATTTGTTTGCTTCGTCATAAATTTGCATCTGTTTTCGTAAGTTTTGTCATGTCTGGGTTCAGTAATTTTCAAATTTGATTTTTTATTACAGATATGTATATTTTGTTTCTTCTTAAATTAATGCTCTGTTTTAATTAAATGTAGGAATATTTGATTAAACATAAGTTTTTTGCCACATTTTGGCTGTATCTTTTATGATTAATATTTTTGCCACGTTTAAACTCTATATATTATGATTAATTTTCTAATTGCATATTTTATGCCATATTTTAACAATTTTTATTTAATAAATAGCTAATATGATTGCTTATTAATGACATGATATTTGAGTTTATGATCTCAACAGCTAATTTTTATGTTACTCATATTTTTGGTTGATGCAACTTCAACCATCGTCGCAACCATTACACAATAGACTTTTTCAAAATCCATTTGGAAATCTTCGGAACGTCGATCATGTAGCCGTTTATCAACCAATCACGTACCAAGCTCATACAAAATTTTCCGAAAATTCTCTCGTATTTGCAGTGCAATAAATTTGAAAAATAATTATATTGAGACCCATATATGGTTAGAGACACTAATTCTGAACAACTTTTGGCCGGGGGTACCATATGCTCATTGACAAAAAGAGTGAAATTTACATTTGAAATCGTCTGATTAAGCTTACAATTACCGGTCAACTCGGAGCGCATCACACTAAAAGTGACTCCTTAGTGCTAACCCTAATTACAAGTTAGAATTCTGAGGCAACCAGTTAAAGAGAATATGAACTTTATATTCTGGTTATTGTGTTAAAGAGTTACTTTTTCTGTCGGCAATTGCCTGAATGTGTAAAATCAGCTTCGTAACTTCTCAGAAATTTGCGTTTTGAAATGGTCTATCTAGATGGAGGTTGTGAGTGCATGACTCAGTTTTGAAGCCAAATATCCAAAAGGTCCCCGACTTATAATTTGATTGGCCAGTCTAAAACCAGATAAAGGTTAAAATTGCAACAACCAAAACTTTGAGGTACATCAAATTTTGTGTTGTTATCATAGATTTATTATATGTTGTACTTTGTATTTTATGTACATATCATTTACATGCAATATCATATCCCAAAGCTACAGATACCATATAAAGACTTTGTAATCTAAATTACGTATGGCTAACTTAACTTTGAAAAATCACTACTTCTTTAATAATATAAAAGGCTATAAATGTATTCCATTAGACGATAGGCTATAAATGTATTCCATTAGACGATGGGGAAAAAAACCCTGTTTTATGGGCCCAACCGACCCTAAATTTGCGTTTTTGGGGGAAAAAAATCTTTTTTGAAAATTTCTTCTTTAATTTTTTTAATTTTTTCTCCCTTTTTTTCTGATTTTTGGGTTATTTTGGGCAAAAAGAAAAAGAAAAAATGTGCCTAACTGACATACCCTACTTGAAAGGTAGGATCTGTCAGTTGGGCAAATATTGTTTTCTGTGATACTGTTCTTTAGTAGTGATTTTTCAAGTTAGGTTAGCGATCAAGAAAGGATCAGGAAGTGGAAAATACACTCCTTCCCTAGCCCTAAACATATACCATTGAGATATGACATCATCAAGGTTTACTACCTAAATAGAAAGCCATTTAGCATGATTCAGAAACAAAAAAGAACCCCATTACATCAATCAGTTCAACATGCAAGTATGTCATAATAGCCATATTTCATATCATCATACAGCATACCAAGTTGTACATACCTGTTATCATATTCAGTATTGCACAAGTAATATGGCATTTGGGACAACATGACAAGTATGCATCAGCAAGTTTAGCAACATCCTCACAGCAGCATAGATTTTGGGATAGTAAATAAGATAAACAATAGTCACGAAATGTGATATGACATTACTCCCAGTGCATCATTAATGATAATGGTTTTTTTTAATTTGATTGAACTGCTAAAGTCCATGATATACTAGCAAGACGTAGCTAGCTTGTGGTTTAATTTTAGACACTTTGAAGGCGCTCATTAGACGCTAGCAAGTTAAAATAATCAGAACCTTGACGTCTCTGTTACCATCTAGCTAGACGCTAGCTGTGTCTTGTGCTAGTTTATCATGGGCATAAGAAGGGAATATCTTATGATCCCAATAATTTCCTAATCTGTGATAAGCCTGATGTAATCATATTATCGCTAATGGTTCACTATCTCAGCACTAACATCACACACTAACAAAGTATATTATTTTATGCTATATGGCCGGTATCATGAAAGCTTTCATTGCTTTAACAAAATATAAATCTATACATTGCAACAAATAAAGATTAACCATTGTAGATTATGATGGGGTTAGATGCACAGGAAATATATAGACCCTCACATTTTCAAGATTAAGATACTGGCCATACAGGTCAAACGGTCACCAAACGTATCAACCCGGTCCCCCAAGTCAACATAAATAGTGGTAACCATGCGAGTTCTTCATTTTTTCTACCCCCCCCCTTTTTTTTTAAAAAGATTTTTCATTGATTTTACCCCCTTTTTTCCAAAAACCTAGGACAAAATAAGCATAAGAAAATACCCCCTATTTCAGGGTTTCAAAGACTCTTAAAATTTAATATATTAACATGATTGAGAACAAAACATAAATATATACATTACTTTTCATGTCTGTTGTACTACAAGATCTTTTCCGCCAGCTCCAAGATTTTCTTCATAGAAATATTACATTCATGAATTATAAAAAAGTCTCATATAAGGATAAATCAATCCCTTGTGGGTTTCTTCGGATTTATTAATTCTGCGAAATGTGACCCTTTTTTTAAATTTCACGGATATGGATGCTCAAAATACCCCCTTTTTATGATTTCGCGGTCCGCGATTACAGTGAAAAATGTACACCTTTTCCGCGAAATTTAGAACGCGCATAGTTACCACTTTTATGTTGACTTGGGGGACATGGTGTATCAACTGTCAAATGAGAGAAACAAAACAATATTTCTTTCAATGCTGAGTGCCATAGATAGCCTCAAGTATATCATTTCTCTCTAGGACCAGAGAGCTTCGCGTTTGACTCCAATTGGAGTGTTGCGAAGTATCCAAATTAGAAGCAGAAGTGTTCCCTCTGAGCGTTTTAAGCTTATGCCAATTTCTCCAATTTTGACAAAGTTGAAGAGGTGCTTGTACCACATCACATACTGAGGCTTACTGAAAATTGGCTGAATAAAGAAAGAAAAAACTGTGTGGTTGCCCAGTTTAAATTCATGTTTGTCACCGCACGTTTAAATTTCAAAAAAAGAAAAAATATCTTTCTCATTTATTTTTCAAAACCTGTTGCGCCAAATTTACTGCCTTTTGCACCAATGGCACGATATATGGCCTTAGCAGGAACACTGGATAGTCCAAAAAAAATCCACTCTAAAAGATCATTTCCATTGGGTTCATTAGAATAGGTAATTTGAGAAGTTAATGTTATGCTGGTGAACCAGTGAGGTGAGCCCAACAACAAACAATGTCAATTGGCTTTAAAGATGTGCAACAGATTTATAGAAAGAATGAAATTGATAACTTTAGTATTATACAGGCAAAGAAAAAATTCATCATGATATATTACCTGCTTGATTCAAATTAGCACTCCATTTAGTTTGTTTAGGCTTTCACTTTTGCCAAGGAAACCCAACTTGTAAGTAAGCTAAAGGAAGCTTAGGCCAAAAAAATGAATTGTTTGTTTGCCCTCCAGTGGAAAAATTAAAATTTTGGGTCGGTCGGTTGGTTGATCTTTTTTTTTAAACTTATATTTTAAAGAATGATGTCATTCCATCGATTTTATCGTGAATACCAAGCAATGCATGGCTTAATCAAAGATTGTGGGTCATTATTTAGAGGAAATATATGCATTTATACTACTAAATGTGACTTTACACTGCTAAATTTTACGTTTTACATCGAAAATATTGGGTTTTCATATTTTACATGTTTGAAGAAGAAAAAATAAACTAAAATCGTGACCCAAATTTTTGGCATTTTTAGGGTCAGTCGTGGAGGGCAAACAAACATTTTTTTTTTAGGCCTTATCTTCAACAGGGTTCCAAGATGTTTTTTTAAATTCAGTTTATATTTATTACCATGGTTGTTCTAATTTAATTGTTGTATATATTTGTTTCCATAGCAACAAGAGGTCCCAGTAAGTGAGGAAGTTGGCAAGGAATGTGTTTTGGCTCTCTATGACTACACCGAGAAGAGCCCTCGTGAGGTGTCCATGAAGAAAGGGGATATCCTGGTCTTGCTGAATAGCACCAACAAGGTTAGTGTCAGTTTTATTCTCTAGATTCTTTGGGATAACTACCGAGTATTCAAAATTGAACATGTAATTGGGTTGCATTTGCATATTGCGGCAATGGTCTGTTGCAAGAAAAGTTACCATCATGATAGGGTAATCGATATATCGGCTTGTCGTGCTTATCGCAAGATTTTCCAGGTGCGAGAAGGTTGAGTTTGCACACTTCAAATTTTTGAACTACCAGGACAGATACTTAGCAGGACTGATACTTAGACACAAGCTTTAGTTCTATTGGTGCCAAAGCTTGAATTGGATGTCCAATTTTGTGTATGTCAGTACGGAGCAGAAACAAAATTATTTTTGGAAAATTTTGGTTTTGAGATTGGATTGTTAGATTTCACATTCACAGAATAACCACACATATTTGTTCATATTTTTGTTTCATTTTTAAAATTTCATAGGACTGGTGGAAGGTCGAGGTCAACGACAGACAGGGATTCGTACCAGCAGCCTATGTGAAGAAGATTGATCCATCTCAGTCTGCGTCTCGGTCAAGTCTCGGCGAAGAAGCAGGCAGCATCAAGAGACGTCAAGAATCTGTCGAACAACAGTAAGTCAAAATCAAAAATAGGATAGATGAGGGATGGTAGAGGCCTTTGGCAGGCAGGCATTCATACCAGCAGCCTATGTGAAGAAGATTGATCCATCTCAGTCTGCGTCTCGATCAAGATTCAGTTAAAAATGAGGGATGGTAGAGGTCATTGGCAGACAGGGATTTGTACCAGCAGCCTATGTGAAGAAGATTAGTCCATCCAATCTCCATCCAGATCAAGTCCTGCTGAAAAAAATTATCTCTAGTTAACTCTTTCACTCCGGCAAGCTTCTCACAGCGGCTCTCAAAAGCGTGCACGATTGGCTTGGATTTCTAATTTGATGCAAGTTTTTTTTCAAATTGCTCTAAAATAAACTATGAGCCCAAATTTGTTGAAAAATCGCCAGCAAGCAGTTGAAACAAGAGCTATCTAGCGCCACCATTTTTATTAGCAAAGAGAACAACCCTGGCGCTACACAGTTATCATATGCTATCATAAAGTGAGGTGTCTCTGAGCTGCTCAGAGCGGCTAGCCATCCAAATAGGACGGATTGTGAAAATTTTATTCCGGAGTGAAAGTGTTAATGTACAACTATGTCATGGGTATTGCTACACATATTTATGTGTGCACCAAATCACACAGGGCCTGCATAGTGGCTTATCATTGCTGGACAGTGGATTGGGGTGCAAGAGGTGAGAGTTGCAATTCCCAGGATGGACCTAAGAAAAAAGGCATTTTTGCTAATTTAAAAAAAAAATCAAGAGGGTTAAAAAGCAATTGATATGACACTTTAACCCATCCTTTAGTAGTAATGAAATCTCTATGACACCTTTATTTCCAATTCAGATACAATGACCTACTTGATAAAGCAAAAGAACGCAAGGAGAAATTGGAAGACTCAGTCAAGCGTCACATGCTGATGAGAGAAGCCAACACCCTCATGCAATGGATCAAAGACAAGGTCAGTATAGTCAAGGCCATTAAACTTGTTTTCCCCGCCAATGGAAGAAAGTGGTTCCATCCACGACGGGGTCAAAAGGTGAACAGTGTAAAGAGGCGTGGCTTTGATGTATAGTCGCCAATCATATTCGAGAGGGAATGACGTAAACAGGGTTAATTGACAGATATAACAATAGAATGTAACAAAGGAATTAGCATATAAATGGGCCTCAATAATATAGTACTGATTTGCTGCAATAAAGCACTTTTCAGCCAGAGCATTTCAATTCCCATTCTCTCTGTTCCCGGGTATAGTGTCTTGTTCAGCTCATTCGCACCAGAATTTTTAAACTTGGCTTTTATAGAAGCATAGCCAGAACATATGAAGAATCTATCTATGACTTGCTCCGTTTTATAGAGGTGTTTGTTTGTCTTTGCACCTTGAAATTCAGCGTAGATTTATACTGGAGTGTAGCTACCTATGCTGACGTCACTAGACCCCCAAAATAGCGGATATAATCTTGACCCCTAAAATGACGGACTTCCTCTTACAATAGTTTTCACTTAAAAATCTCAGAAAATTGATCATCTTGTCACATCACTTGAGACTTGCCAGTAAAATGATGCATTCCATTACCTTTCTGATATACTGGTTTTAAAATATAACAAGTATTCGCTCTAGAAAATCACAATTTGCCTGATCAAATGCAACACATGGAGAGGGGAAAGTTTGGTTTGTTTACGTTCGTCACGACTGTAGTACAATACTGCAATGATTACCGCTATGAACATAGACCGTTACTGAAGCATGCTACATCCGGGAGGTTGAGTCTGAGTAAGAGATAAATCACCCGGATGTGTAGGTTACTCTATAGTCAGACGAACGAAGTGTGTTTCATTTTACACAATGGTGTCTTGTTTCACAGATAACACCAGAAGTTCCAAACTTATTTAGAGCTTAGCCAAAATTATTAAGAAGCTTGTGTTTGAAGCTCCGACTTTTGTTCTCTTCTTATATACAAAAAATTGCAGGGTATGAGAGAGAGCCACACCTTATGCAGGCATGAGATTTTTCAGCTTTTTCTCTGATTTCAAGAGTTTTTGATGTTACAAATTTGCTGATTTCAGAGTTTTTGATGTTAGAAATTCCTCAATTGTCTTTATTTTCAGCCTGTTTTGAGTTGTTTTTAGCAATATTACATGAAATTCCAGATTGTCAGCTTTTTCCATTAAAGTGCTTGCTTATGAAAATAATTTACAAAAAAAACTTCTAGCTAAATTGGTACCTCTGGCTTAATTTTTTGGGAAATAATTTGTCATTTTTGTGATTATGCATTGTGTATGGTCAAGTTCAATCTTGAAAATGATGGCATTGACTGCATGAAATGAGTTTCAAACCAAGCCCGTAGCCAGGGGGGGGGGGCGCGCGTTGGGGGTGTCGCACCCCCCCTTCCCCAAATTTGACAACCTACTAAAAAGGTCCACAAAAATTCCCGTAAATGTCCACCAAAAGAAGACCTAAAGCACCAAAACACAGAAATGTAGGTCGTTTCTTAAGAAATTACTACACATAATGCTTGGAAAACTACTGAAAACCTTTGTTTGTTTGTTTTTTGTTTTGTCTTTTGCTTGTCACTTTGTCAAAACCACTAAAATTAGTTTAGGGTCAACCAAAACGAAAAATGTTCCTCCAAAAGGTCCACTTTTTGTAAATCCGCACCCCCCCCCCCCCTTGAAAAATCCTGGCTACGGGCCTGCCCTGTTTCAAAACAATTTCATCCACTCTCTAACATCTCTCTGCTTGTCTCAAATAGGAACCAATTGCATCATCATCTCAAACCGGTGAGGAATTAGAAGAAGTAGAAGCTCTGCAGAAGAAATTTGACAATTTCAAGAAGGATCTGAACGCCAACGAGGGACGTCTGGATGAAATCAACCAAATCGCCAAGGCGCTTGATGTTGAAAATGTCCCCGAGGCCGCTGCCGTGAAACAGAGAGTGCAGGTATGTGTTAGTTTGGGAATACTATGTAGATACCAAAAATTTCACGTAGTTCTCAAAAAATACAACTCAATTAAGTAGGGAAGGAGGGTGAACTCATATTTGTGAAGACTTGTGGTAGGCTTACTGTTGAAGTTCACAAAATGTTTTGATCAGGACCCCAGCTTGACAAATTTTGCCACAAATTTGCTTTAAGGAGTCAATAATTCAATTTTAAGTATTTTCACAAATTCTGATTACCCGAATGGGAGTATTAAAATCCACGATGCAGTGATTAACTGCAATAAAATGTTCTGAACTTGTGGAAGATTGCATTCTAACCAACCCGTTAATCTAAATGTTAGGGTACCCGCCTGAAAACTAAGTAGGGTACTAAATTACCCTGAAAGTCCCGGGCCTAGTCCTGTCAAATAGGTTTTAAAAAGTCCACTCAATTTGTTTTAAAACTATTAATTCCAGGAATTGAACGAGAGATGGAACGCCCTCAACAGCCTGTCTCAAGATCGCCAGCAGCTTTTGGACACCTCTCACGAGGTCCAGCGATTCTTCCGCGATGCCGACGAGACCAAAGATTGGATCGACGACAAGAACAAAGCGTTGAACACCGACAACTACGGACATGATCTGCACAGCGTACAAGCCCTGCAGCGCAAACATCAAGGTTTGGAGAGAGATCTCAATGCATTGGGCAAACAGGTCAGAATATATATTTTTTTTTTCAATTTGTGCACATTGTGGAATAAATATTGTAAACATAATACATTTTGTGAGGAGTTCAATTTTGCGAGGTACAGTTTAAAGAAATAAATTTCTCCAATTGTCTTTTACAAATTTGTTTAAATAAGGAAATAAAAATCCACATGAAAATGACTTGACCAGCAATTCACAAAAATGTACCTACAAGTGTAGTTATTTATATCGAGGGTTGAGAGCTACAAGGTCGTATTTGCATGGGCAACAAAAAGCCAGAAGGCTGTATTTGCATGGGCAACAAAGGTACAAATACAGCCTTGTGGCTCTTTTATTTATTTGAAATATACAGCCTTGTGGCTTTCAACCCACGATATATACCAAAGTGAACAAAAGCTCATTGTGAGGTGCTGATGTGCGTACTTGGGTATTAGAACTCTCATTGATGTAAAATAACACAGTAAAGGATGTAAAGTAAAGTTTTCATTGTAGCCAAATGTCAACTAAAATTCACTTAATTGAAGAAGCACTCTTTGTTGTTCTTATTTGCTTAAATATAACCATTAAAGGTAGGTATTCCGATCTGGTGACAAATTTAACATACACTTTTTCCATATTTGATTGAAGGGTCATCACCTACAAAAAAACAATTGTAAATTTTATTCACATACCTTAAGCCAAATTAAAGCTGCAGGCAAAAATGTGTCTGGGAGTGACCCATGGAAACATATGAGGATATTTATTTTTGTTAACAAAATATTCCAGTAATTCAGCACTTTTTTGACCATATCTCTTCAATGAAACATAATATGGGCGTAAAAATTTACAGGGGTTATGACAAAAATATGTGCTTTCATATGGTATCAAAATCTTCAATTTGATGGTGTGAGTGAAAGTGATCAGAATACACACCATTAACATCATATTACTTCTTTATCTGGTGAACAGGTGCAACATTTGGATGAGACTGCCGAGCGCCTCACTGAGACTCACCCAGACCAAGCCGAACCCATCGCTGCCAAGAGAGCCGAAATTGACGAGGCCTGGAACAGTCTTCAGGGCAGGGTAAGAAAACATCCCTGTTATTTGGTTATTGCCATTGACTTTATTTGAGCAGTTATTTGTATTTGAGCATTACAATGTGTATCACAGTGATAATTATCCTAGCCAGCTCTGTTTTCTTTATAAAAGATTGTTTCACCATTCTGTTTGCTAAAGGTGGTTTCAAAGTAGCTGTTGTTGTGGCACACGGCCAAATATTTGCAATTTATAGTTGTCGTAACGTAGCATGAAACATTTGCATATTGCCGCAATGGTCTGTCGCAAGAAAAATTGTATTTATTCCAACTCAAAATATCGTGTGGTGTTGTTGCGAACATCACGACAGGGTAATCGATATATCGGCTTGTCGTACGGCAAGCAAAATTATTGCTTGCCGTACCTACAAAATGACCACTTTGCACTTTAAATTTTTGACGTCACGCTGGTCGTATGACCACACGATAGGCAAGTCTGAAACCAGCTTAAGTCTGTAATGAGATAGCAAGTTTCAGGGTTTCCCATAACAGCTACCAACTGCTGGCTGCTCTAGTTTACAAATAAGAAGGAATCTATATGAAAAGTTAACCAAAATTCTCACGACTTACATGCTTGAGTGTGGTGGCATTGGATCTTCATCCACTGATTTTCAGCACATACTGATAGAAAAGAGTTTGTTTTATCATAAAAATATAAAGCAAAGCTTAAAGTTATCAAAGATTTGTTATTGAGATTCGTAATGAGCGACCTTGTTAAATGTCTCGTAGATATAAAAACTGCATACCTCATATCCGTCAACCCCAGGCAGAGATCGTATTGAACATCCCCGAACCCGGTGAGGGGGGGGGGGGCTGCTCATACCTAAGTGGTACTCATGCTCGTCATAGCACCTCTTGTTTTATTTTTATAGAAAAGGGCATGTTGCAATTTAATTTCACAAATATCTTTTCTCTTCTGCTAGGCCAATGACCGCAAGAACAAGCTGATGGACTCCTATGATCTCCAACGATTCCTGAGTGACTTCCGTGATCTGATGGCATGGATCAATGGCATGAAGACATTGGTGTGCAGTGATGAATTAGCCAAAGACGTCACTGGAGCCGAGGCACTGCTGGAACGCCACCAGGTAACATTCACTCAAGAATTACATTCAGTGTATTTTGATAGAAATATAAATGATCAAATATCAATATGGAATTTGGCTAAACAAGTCAGATTACATTATTAGTGCTGTGTACATAACAACAGGATGTGATGCATCTTCAGCACAAATCTGAATCCGGGGTACTCAAAATGTTTTGGAGGTATGTGATATCCAAGATATCCAACATAGGGTCTTGCCGAACTGATGTAACTGATTTTTGTCCGAATTGAGGTGTCAGGAACTGCTTTTTTCTCATATAAATACGACTATTTGAGCTGAAAATCGCTCAAAATTAGGTTGAACACTTAATATTCTTTGAAAATGGGGTCTTTGGAACTGAAGTAATCTTGAAATGAACATCTTGGGAGCGGAAGAGGAGGCTTGGAAAGGGGGTCTTGAGGGTGGCACATACCCGTAAATTCCATCAATGTAAGTGCCGATTACCCCGATTTTGTCTCCATGCAGAGATAAAAATGGCGCAGAATCTGGTATCTCCTCTCTAGGCCTCTCTTGGCTGTAAAAGACGTAAAATATTACTTTATTACACAAAATAACATGAAAAAATAACAAAGTGAGAAGAATGGTAGTCTCGGACACCTTCAATCAAAACCAAGAAATTTAACTTTCATGGTTAGAAAGTGAAATCGGTTGACCGCACTACAGTTTTGACAAAGTAGGTTTGTTAGAGAATGCAATACTTTGATCACTAATATTATTCACCCTCATGTTTTTCATTTCAATTGAATAGGAGCTGAAGGCTGAGATTGAGAACCGTGCTGGTAGCTTACAGGCCTTTGAAGCCTTTGGCAAGCAACTCCTGCAAAATGACCACTACGCTAGCACTGAGATCCAAGAGAAACTAGACGAGCTGGCCCGGGAAAGAGAAACACTTGACAAGTATGTATGAGTAATGTCTTTCATCAATTTCAAACAATGCCTTATTTAACCCTTTCCAGTCTGACCACGTTTATCGCCCAGGCTGAAGGCATTTAACCTCTAAACTGACTTTGAAAGTAAATTCACATTTTCTTTAGAAATATTTTACATCATTCAATGAGAAAATACATCTGTATGAACTGCACACATTGCCTGTGATAGTGCTTTTGAAGGTAAGAGGCAGTGAGTGTAGTTATACTTCAGTGTTATAGTTAGGACATCTAGGGGATGTCCTACGCCTGAGATGACGCCCTACGGCAGGAAAAGGTTAATAGGGTGTTGCCAATCCTGCTGAGTTACCTCCGGAGGTTGTCTTCCCCACCACCACAACAACATTGGTGAATACAGTGGAGTTTGACCCAATGTTTAAGAAATAGAGATCATAATAAAGCTTTTGGCAAATTTCAGTAAGCTTTGGTTTTCTAATTAGTGAACATCATCAAATATTTGAAGTTCTAGTACCATATTTATGCAGTATATAGTTGTTAAACACTGTGTGTGAGGCAATACTTGTTAACCTTTCCTTATCTGTACCTTTTCAGGGACTGGAATGATCGTCGTATCAAGCTAGACCAATGCCTGGAACTCCAGGTAAGTGATCATTTCAGATCATGTATTATTTTGCGTCTTATTTCAATCTCAAATGTTTTTCGTGTTTTTTAAATTAAGATTGTAAATCTGTATGATTTTCATAAATCTCAAGAAGAAAATGTATCTAGACAGTTATAATGAGATCAAGTGCTCTCACAGTTAAGTAGACATTTGGGTGGCCTGATCGATCTTGACAACAAGTCAGGACATTGTTTGGTGTAAGAAGGGTATGTCTGCTTTGTTATGAGGTTTTGTATTATCCAGAGGTCTGTAAAATGTCGAGAACTTTGTCTACTCAGAAAATCTTGAAGTATACAACAAGCAGTCGATTAAAGCATATAAACCACTATGACCATACGGGGAAGTAAATTAGTCCGTATTTCATAACAATGTACCAAATTTTGCTGAATTTTCAAATGAACTTATGTTCAATGTTTGTCCATGTGTTAGCAACAAAATGGTCCCAAAATAATACCAAAATCATGAAGAATTCATGTAAAATATATTAATACACAGTGATTTGGTCTTAATTAATCCTTATCAGTCATGACTAATCTCTTATCCAATACAAAACCACCAGTTCACAATGTTGTAGAATACAACAAGGGATATGTTATGGATCTCGTAATATAGTCTGATTGCTTGTTGCATACTTCAAGGTTTATAGAGTATAGTAATCAAGAATAAAGACGTTTCTGCAGTAATGTATTAGCAAAACCATATGGTCCTTAGCATGGATTCTGTTTACAAAGACAAAGGCAAAACTTCCTGATAAGCCTTCCAACATTTAAACAGATGGCTCATACAAGGGGATATCAAGAAGTTTTAAACTTAACCAAGAAGAAATAGAGCCAGGATGGATTTTTTTTACAGGATGCTTAAGACATCTTTGCATAGTCAATGTGCAGAGTAATCCTCTCTATTGAAAAAATCTGTTTTTATATTTCAATGAAAATCAATTTAGGTCGACCATGTTTCATTACGTCATTGTGATCGATTTCCATAATTTTGGTATCAATGGAAAAAGAAAACCCTACCCTTTACTATGGTATCAAACAAATAAACTTTGGTAGTGTCATTAAATTTTAGGGTTTTAATTATGTTACATGTCTCAATTTCCTCCATGCAGCTTATGTGATAAGCGGGTAGGTAGATGACATCAATCGCCTCCTATAAAAAAGTAAAACTACAAATGAGACAATTTGTGCACCATAATGTTTATAAAGACGACTGACTATTCTGTCAAAAATCCATTGATAAAGCTCTATCCCTTCTGGGTAAAGTTTAAAAACTTTTTGATACCCCTCTTACTTGCACTTAACATTCCTGATATCATTTTCTTCTTCTCCAGTTGTTCCTTCGTGACTGTGAGCAAGCCGAAGCATGGATGGCATCCCGCGAGGCATTCCTCGCCAGCGAAGACATCACCGGCTCCTTGGATGGTGTAGAAGCTCT
>JXSR01S015389.1:17498-27669 GCA_000969725.1 Ophiothrix spiculata | reverse complement strand
AAAGCGTCTGAAAGTGAACAATCTAAATCCGCCATCGCTGATCACGCAGTGTTACATAATCATGTCATTGATTGGGACAATATCAAAGTTCTAGGAAAGGAGAACAATATTGTCACTAGAAAGATTCGGGAGGCCATATGGATTCGTAGAAGAGGACCCCATGTTATGAACAGAGACGAGGGGAACCACTTCATTAGTCACGTTTTTGATCTTCTTCTGGGTAGGAGTGAGCCCTTTGTTGGTGGTCATCCAGCCGAGAAGAAGGATAAACAATCATTCTGATGATAACAGTCGCTCAAGACAGTCGAAACCGTCAAGTAAGTTTCCAACTAATTCTGGTTTTGTTATGATGAACTTTTATTTAATATACTTCTAATTATTTTAATATTCCTAATATTACATTCCTACCATTCACAACCGAAAGACACAGGACAGACATTAAGTTTCTAGTGCCTTTGATGGTTAATTGTCTCTCATTTCTCTACTGCAGTTGAAAGATTTTATGGCAGAACATCCCGATCAAGGAGCTGCAAGTCGTCAGTTTATCCAGATGGTGGAAGCAGCGCAAGCTAATATCAGATGGATGGAAAACAATTATGATGCTGTTGAAAAATGGTTGCAAGACGCAGTGTCTTCTTGAGGTTTTTTTTTTATTTGTATAAGGTAGAAGTGTCCTAATAATGTTATTTCAACATTTCTCGTTGATTTCCATTGATGATATGTAAAATATAGAATAAATTATTCGCAAAATGATAAATTTTGCATTAATTATACAAATTAGAGGTCCAATACGGCCGCTAATGACGGCCATTTGGGCCAAATTTTGATGCATCCTGATCATACTATTACACAAATAACTGAAGTTGATAGTTTTTAATGAAATTTACATGTCAATTGGGACACTTCTACTTGTAACGTTCATTAATAATTTTCTCTGGTGTTGTTGGGGATGACATATTCTGAAATGCTCATTGTTGAATGGTTTTCAGTGTAAATGTGACCCGTCATATCGAAAGGTACCTTAAGGTCGGCAAAATCAAAATGGATTTTTTGGTCTCATCTGAAAGCTGAGATTTTAAGCTTTGAAATGACACCTTACTTTTGGTTATTGGACGTTCGGTTGCAAAACTACATCCAAATTGGCAAAAGGCATCGGGCTGATTCGGAAAACTATAGTTCTGAGAAAATCGAGTTTGAAGGTCTTGTACTAAGTAAAACTTTAATGGGGAAAGGATTTTTACATCAATTTTTAACACATTTGTCTTATGTTTTGGATGTTGATACCTGATTAATATGATAGAATACACTTCAAAGGTAACATTTCTGATGAAATTAGAAATTCGACCTTGGACGTGTTTTTGATTATGCTCAGCTTCAATGGCCCGTATCTCGTAATTTACTATGCCGGTATTAAGGTACCTTTAGATATGACGGGACACAAATATGAACATATGATTGTTTCTGTTGACTTTCAAGATGACGTTTATCATCAGCATCAGCATAAAGCTTTTTAGTTTGTGGGGGCTCAGGCATATACCTTTTTCTTTAAAATATTTCGGCATCACATTAGAGTGTATTTAAGTTATCACATGTATTTCTTTTTAGTAATATTTTAAGTCATTTTCCATTTTTTTCCTTCAAATCAGGTTAAATTTACTTTAAAAATATGCAAAAGTTGAAAGGAAACATTTTAAGATACAAGCAACTATCAACATCCTACCTATCATTCAATAGTGCAAAATGTCAAATATACTTGTCGCCACATGTCTTTGTTAGTACATCAATTCAAATAAATGAATTTCACGAAATGTTTGACATAACAAAATGAAGTGACATTGACGTTTCATCACGAAACCGTTGTTATTATTAGGAAATAAATTGGAATTGAACATTACATTATCAGAAAATAAAGACTTGTTGCACCAAATAGTTTGTAGCTCTTAAAAAATGCGGCAAGGCTTTAAATCATTATGCACGACAACAAGCGCAATGAATCTTCTTCAGATAATATCCGGCATAAGCATTACTGTTGAAATATCAATGTGATTGTTTAATATAGTTCAAGCATTGAAAAAGAAGATTTCATCACCCTTTTCCATCTATCAAGTATTGGCATTTATACCTCAAACAACAATTTTTATTGGCCTTTTGACTGTTATTCATGTTGTTGACAGAGGAATTTGATATTTATTTACGATATGCCTGATATGAATTGCAGATTTCTTTAAATTCTTCAAACCCTTAAATTCATCAAGAAATTAAATGTACTGTTCAGAAGAATAAAATTAACACACTGAAGCACGCAAAAAGAAGGATGGGAAATTGTGACTATTGGACTTCCGTAATAAGTTTACGGAGTTAGCCCTATACGTTTCCAATAATCCAGTGATTTTGCCGCTAAACTGATCAGTTGATAGACAATAAGTTCAAATTGTTATAATGTAAAAGAGATTTGTATATGGTACCGTATTGATTTCGGTTTTAATTTTGGACTCATTTACTCTGACAATATTGATTTTTCAGTGGAAATAATAAAACAATACAAACAAATAGTATACGATTTGTACTCGTCTTAGATTTATTGTAATTATCTATGAGCGTTAAACAACTTATTTCATTTTGGATAATGTGAAATTGATTAAACATTTTGATTGGCTGGAAATCTCTATACACTGTTAGAAAGTTGGGCAAATAATTTACCCAACGTTGGTTCAACTATGAACAACCCAACTTCTGGGTAAATAATTACCAACGTTGCGTACAATGTTGGCTAATTACCTAACTGTTGGGTAAAAGTTTTAGCTAATTACCCAAATATTGGGTAAAATTTCACCAACAGTTGGTTAATATTATTTACCCAACAATTGGGTTGTTCATAGTTTAACCAACGCTAAAAAATTGCCCAACAGTATAACAGTGTACGCATTTGAGTCAAATCATGTATCAAAAAGATCTACATAACTTGTGATCTTTAATATTCCTTTAATACAGGTGTTTAGAAAACCTAAATCGGTTAAGTTTCCTTCATAAATCAATTTTATCGGGTAAGTTAAATTACCGTGTGTGAAGTTTCATGCACTTCGCCTGAATATGACATTGGGCGGGCAATAATTTCTCAGAACATATCGATGCTTCACCTAATACAAATTGTTTTCGTACCACTTAGTGAATTTTTAAGAGTGCAACATGTCTCGAAGCGCTTAGGGTCTGATACGGAGATGCATCCGATGACGATCATTTCCAAGTATGGTAATAATTGTCTAAGTGGTTTAATGATTCATTGCAATTTCAATAGCAATTTGACTATTTCATACATGGTGTTTTCTATTAGAGGAAACGCCAATTTTTCGCATAAATTTCAATTTCATTCAGTAGTAACACTCAGTAATGGTTAACTAATGATGCATTCAGACTTTGAATGTACCCACCTTTGGAATGTACTATAGCCGAAAAGGGACCTTCGTCATACGCAGCACAATAATCTAAAATTACTCGCGTTGGACTTCGTGCGCGCTGAAAACAATCAATACTTCAGCCAGACATCCCTTCATTTTATTTCCTTTTTAGCTAGTAGGAAATGATGAGGTGTTTGTCATCTTGTTGCGGTTTGAATACTACACATCTTACATGGTTTTGGAGTCGAAATGTTTTGAAAAGTTGTTAAAACCAATCAAAATTTCTGAGAGCCGGCATTTTCTCCATAGAAATGAATGGGAAGTCGGCAATTTGTTTTCACCGAGCAATATCGGATACAGGTCCCGGATGTAATTCAAAACTTTTGCTTTTAATGTAGACATTTGTCTGTCCATCAACACAAAAATTATCCAAAACTTCCAAAGTTGTCACCCCTTGATTCTTTTAATTGCTTACGCAAATTATAAATACACTTATTATATACTTCTACATTTAACTTATGTTCATCATTATGTACAAAATAGTACAAAAGAATCTTACAAATACACTTGACTAATAATTAGAACAAATATTTTACATTCAATAGAGTTGTCACATGAATAATGATACGGTATGTTTTGCACTGCATATCTAAAAAGGTAGTGACTATATACAAGACTAGTCGTGTATACAGATACCAAAACGTTATGTACAAGACCGTCTATATAATAGTAGAGTTACGTAAAATTAAGAGCAGTCGTATCTTTTTCGTTTAGTTAGTCTAAAAAGTATAAGGATATAAGGATAGAAGCAAATATAGTGTGTAGCGGCAACGCCACTGTAGTAAGTTCAGACTCTTATCCAATCTGGGAGCGTAGCGTCTTAGGTAAGAACTAATAAGGCATAAAAGCAGAGCTGAGGAAGCGGTAGCGACGAAGCGATGGGGCTAACCAAGGACTAACCATCCTCTGTAGGTCCAATTTTATTTAGAAAAATCAAGGACTAATCATCCTCTCTGTAGGTCCAATTTTAGTCTTGTATATAGTGATTTGCTAGTTACGCGAAAGACGGTCTTGTATATATACTTTGCCATCTAAAAATATGAGCAATCCAAACCTAATAATAGGCGAATATTTTGTAGAATTTCCAAGAAACGTGCTGCAACATATGAAAAGTATTTGTAATGTATTCCAATATTTTTTAACGAATTGTACGTTTATGATCAAATGATTATATAACTGAAGGAGCGCACCATTAGATTTCCAGGGGGAGCATGAAGTTTTTTGAAGAAACAAAAATCCCCCTCCACAGGCAGAAGAAAAAAAAATCCCCCTGAACATGGAATATGCATAAAAACAGTAATTTCCAGGGGAAAAATCGCTCACGAATGGGGCGCGAAAAAAAAAATCAACCCCAAACCCAACTTCCTGCTCCCCCTGGAAATCTAATTGTGCACCCGTAAGTTACTGGTATACGTAATGTTTCTAGTAATTAATAATTGCCTTGAATTTTTGAAAATTAAACACAAAAAGGGGTAGAGACACTCATTTAAAGCTTCCTCCACATGTTTATACTCGGTAACGGAAAAGCGATAGTACCATGATTATAATCATTTGGCTCATGTTACTTTCTATTGAACTGATCAATCTACACAATGGCCTAGCTAAAATGTCACTATGTACTGCATAACAATGCATTTTGTAAATCATTTTATTGAACCCGTTAAGCCGAAAACATACTCGGCCTCCAAACAAATGTTTCGCTACCAAACATTTGGTCGTGACGTCAAAATGACGAGTGACCCCAAACAAAATAACGTCAACACCGAGTTGAGACCAAATAAAATTTCGCGCTAGATTGCACATGCTATTGAATTGCCATATACATTGGACCAAATGTTTGCTACCCGTTCATACTTTAAGTTCGATGGCAAATATTTGGTTACATCACGACCAAATGTTTGGTAGGAAAAATTTTGTTTGGAGGCCGAGTATGATTTCGCCTTTACTAATTCTATTCACTGGAGTCAATAAGCATAGATGTTTGCTTGTATACACCTGCTTTGATTGAAATATCTCTTTTATGGGGTCTCTGTTTTGGGTTAAATTCCCTGGGCCACTCAAGTATAATGTTGAAGGCATAGCGTGACAATGGTTGTTCAAAATATACCCCTTTTCCACTATTCACACCCTAAATGAGGATTTTACCGATACCTGCTCACACTATTGTTTGAAAAAAACAAACATTTCTTGAAAATGGCTGTTTTTAGATACCCCAAACGGTGTCACCTGATTCACCCCCGGAATTCACCCTTCAATCGTCAAAAACAACCCTAATTCATCTTTTTCTTGGTCACGCTACGCCTGCAACATTATACTTGAGCGGCCCCCGGGGGCAAGACCAAATAGATACTTTTTTGTCATTGACGATGTTGTAAACTATTGTAAACTAAAACCTTTGTTTTTAATAACATATTGTACAACAGAGTTGAACTAAGTAATGTATAATTAAGGCGGCATCAAAAAAGAAGAAGCTGTTATTCGTCCCCTCCCTCCTCACTTTTTGGTGCCACACCAATTTGTTTCTTCAAAAATGCTAAAAAGATGTTAAAATTTAGCAAAATCATTCAAATATCAAGACCCCGCTTTCCTTTTTAAGATTCTTTACATTTTTGATGTTTTTAATGTTGAAATTGTCATCAAACCAACATCTATATCCATATCACATATGTGACCTTCCAGCTCAAAACAGCAGTAAATGCCAGTTCTTGTCAGTTTCACTTTTTTAAATATTTGCAAAGACCATGCTTTAAGGATTAAAATGACACCTTAATGAACTTCATACGATTTCCAGAAGTCAAGTTATGGTCCGTCAAAGGTTGTCAGGGAGTAAAACGTATAACTGAGATAAATGCATTCAAAGATTAGTAAGCCCTATATTTTCTGTTGATCGTCTTAAGAATATGTAGATTTATTCTACATTTCCTATCATTTTTTTTGAAGTGAAACTTTGCTGGTATTTTGTAGTAAGCACTAAGATTGTAAATCTGTCAAAAAATCAATTTTGGCAAATTACGACCTTGACATGTATTTTCACCTGTAGCGCAAAATAAAGTTTCTGGCATTTACTGCTCATACGGGCTGAAAGGTCACATATAGTTAAAAGACAGCAACTGTATTTGCAGTCAACATCTACCAAGGGTAAACATGGGTTGCACAGGCTCCCCCGAACCTTTAAAAAAGACATATCCCTACCTCCTCAGATTTTGAGAAACCTTCGGACGAGAAACAACTTTTATGTGGCCTAAAGTTCGAATTGAATCAAACATACAACACAAAAATTACTTACAGTCAATTTAGACAAAGAAAACAATCATATATTACAATAATGATATTATTCAAATTACATATTGGAGTATTCTATATTAATTTGGTTTACCTCCTAGACATTAAATAATCAGCAAAAGTACAAATTATTTACAATATACTTTTGACATTGTCGTAAAAACCAGTACTAAAATAACAACTTTTTTACACAAAACATACACTGATTCCTGTGTTGCTTAGACGCATAGTTTGATTACAGCCCGCTAGCCTTCGGACTAGCGGGTTGTTACCCATATTTTAAAGGTGTATGATCAGATCACATTCCCATCCCCAGGGCTCAACCGTAAGTATTGCATTTTATGTCAAATTAAAGTGCCTATATTTTTCTAATTATAAATCCAAATTTCATTTCTTAATTCTTTATTGTTTTGGAAGTGTGGTATGTATTTATATCTTACATAACAGCCTCATTTCCAGATTATCATACTTTCTTTTGCCTCTGAAGAGTAATCAAGAAGCAACCTAAGGGTTAAACCTCACAAAATGAATTTCAGAGTCCTATGTAAATTAGTTAAAAGTAAATTGTACACCTGTTGAAATAGGAGCCTAAACCTTTAAGGGCCCCCAAAATGCACATTTGTCTCTGCTTTCGTTTCGATTTTATGGAATTCCTTCAGAGTGCAGACATACCTGAACCGCAGTACTGCTCTGTTGCTTTAATGCTGTACATTTGTTGCACTTGGCATGTGCGGTTGTTGGACTATATTACTTGCAGGTTCTATCTGCTCTTCATCTATTCTTCTTTTGCTCTTTAATAATTTCCCATCGTAGTCCAAAACATTGATGACACTACTTGTGAGATTAATTGCCAGTCAATGTTGATTCATCTACAACAAGTTGTCTTAATTAACATGATTAATACATCACGGATTTATATTCACATACATAACTTAGAAAACAGATATCAACAATAGCATATACACAATACTCGTTACTCTGCATGTGTTTCAAGCCATCTTTTGATCTCATCATAGTTCATGTCCATCCACCGTATATTTGCCTTGGTATTGTCTACTGCCTGATGGAAACTGCTTAAACCAGCTTGACCCGCCAAATCGGACTCAATGCTACTAAGAAATGTTTCGAGCTGAAATCAAAATAAAAAACAACTCAGAACTGGTCAATACTAACACACGCAATGATCTAGTTATAAAGTTTTAAACACCATTAGAACACACACCCCAAATAGATCGCATAATTCATTCCTATGCAAAACAACCCTCAGATCATGGCGAATATCCTGGCTATAAAGCGACTGGTTGCTACAACTCTTAGATTTATTTTAAGATTTTGATCTAGTTGAACCCACAAAGTGAAATAATATATAGGGTAACCTTGATAAAAAAAAATTCGCCTCGAACATAGGATATGCTCAAAATTTCATTTTCTCTAAGTCGCAACAATTTTTTTCTAAACACTGAAAATTTGCTCTCAAATTTTACAAAAACGGCAAAATTATAGTGATCTTTAACCAGACTCACTACATTTGAACCACAGAACATGATTCAAAAGAAATTTGATCACAAATCCTAGTTCCCGCCATTTTGCAAGCTTTTACTTTAGAGAGGGCAACCAAACGCATGCTCCTGCATTGCTCTGTACGGGCCAAATGACTTCATTTAGTGATGTATGTCCATTACACAATGTGTTCATACAATCATACAAGCCCATGCATACAAACATAAAACCTTGTATCCAAATGAAATGAAGAAATTGTTTTTGACTTACCTCTTGTAATAAGAATGGCGTGTTAAACCAAATAGTGACTGCCTCAATCAGATCATTCATAAGAAATAATCCGCCGGCATATCTAGCAAATTTGAGAAAGCAACAGAAGAATATTATTTAGTGTCTTGCGAATATATTTTAATGGATGATCGAATTTTCCTAATATTTTGTGAAGACTGAATTTGACCAAGGCATGGAAGTTTATGTTTCTAAAACTACAGCTCCTTCAACCACGAGAATTGATATTTTTTTATCTTTTAATAGTACCTTGTTTGTTTGTTTTTGTTTTTTTCTGGAAATTTCGTGAAATGCACATTTGACTGTAAGATTTGATTTACCTGAACCTACATTACCTTTAAAAAGTGCCCTGTTGTTACATCACTAACATGATTTTGAAAATATATTGAAATCAATTTAAAAACAAAACAACCAAACAAACATTCAACCAAACAAACAAAACCAAACAATATTATTATCTTGTCGGTTGGTTGGTAAGGTACAGCACTCAATAAGGGACGCATCATTAGATTTCCAGGGGGGAGCAGGAAGTTTGGTTCGGGGTTGAATTTTTTTTCGCGCCCCATTCGGGAGCGATTTTTCCCCTGTAAATTACTGTTTATCTGCCTATTCCCTGTTCAAGGGGGGAATTATTGTTTATTCTGCCTGTGGAGAGGGTTTTTTTTTCAAAAAACATGTCATTAGAAGTTGATCAGGACTACTACGTTGTTAGCTTTTGGCAATTTTTAAAGTAAAATTACATATTTCAAGACAGAAATTATACAATAAAATCAAGTGCAGACGGAGTCAAAATGACTTTGGCTATCACAAAAGTGCTGTTATTATTGACTGGATTACGGAATGGTTTGCGTCATCACCTCTCGCTAAATTTAAGACCTCACACACTAGTTTTAACTTGGCATAATAATGTAAGAGCGGTCCACAAACGTTTTGAAGGGTAATTTTAAACGAAATCCCACGGAAACCTTGTGTCGCGTTTGTGGAACATCTTTATTCAATACCACATATTTATTTCGTTTATTGCATAACAGAAATGGTAATTTCGGTAAAATTTTTGCTGAATTCTTTTAAACCACTCCTTACCTATTTTTCAGCATATTCCAATTGGATCGAAACACATTCCAAGCCAAATATCCACCAACTGGATTCCCTTGTCCAAGGTGTTTGAACACTTCGATTGTATCGGTTTGACGAACCCAATCGGGGTCTAAAGCTCGCTCTAAATATCTGAAAACAACATTAAAATGGTCAAAACCTTATGGTCGTCATATTAGGCTAATTTTTGCATTTTGATGAGATAATAGAGAATGTGCCGGTGTAATGAATGGTACAGTCCTACCAATTTTATTGTACCCTCTCCATTGACTTCAACGGAGTAAAGCGTGACCTTGATGTGTGATCAATACACGTACAAAGTACATACTATACAAATATAAAGGTACCCGGACAATGCATGGGTAGGGCTCACGTCCCTTTGAATCCCTATACATCCTACAGAATAAAACTTCACTGTCTATATGTCTCCCTCTACGACTCAATATCACCCAAATATTTAGAAACCACGCCCAGTTCAGTGTGAAACGCCTTTTCATTGGTTAAATAGACGCCCACTTGGTTGATCTCTGACGTAATGGTGATTATCCGGT
>JXSR01S015383.1:19665-37957 GCA_000969725.1 Ophiothrix spiculata | reverse complement strand
TGAAGTTTATAAGTGTAGTTACGAACAGTGTCCCATTGTCACCGTGTCACTTCAGTGAGCTTTAAAGTGCTCTAGATTTGAAGTTTATAAGTGTAGTTATGAACATGAGAAAGCACTTAAAATTGGTACATACAGATCTGTCCGGTTATTCAAGATGGAAACCAACAGAAAAAATATATACCATTATTTTATATCAAGTCTGTATGTCAAAACTAAGGTTCATAGATTCTAAAACCTGGAAACTTGATTTATAGAAATAGCGCCACTAATAGTGTTTCTTTGGCTATGAATGAATATAGTTTAATGGTGATCAAACTGAGGATCAAGGATCAGATATGTCACACTTACCGTCCAACCACCCCCATCTGTCACCATATCACACCAAACATAGACAGATTCTCCTGGCGTGCCATCTTTGTGAGGGTAGATAAAATAACGGCCACTTTCCGTTTGTCCGTGTCGCCTGATATCATAGCAATCGCTTGGCTTGTGTGTATAGTCATCTGTAATGTCAATTGAAAGCAACTTCAATATTTAAGGACAATTTCTGATTTATGGATACATTACCTGCCATGATCTGAAGCATGTCTGAAGAATTCGGTCTGTAAAGATGTTTGGTCTTAACACTTTAGACTGAAATCCCTTTTATTTACTTGACAACCAGGACTTGACTCACTTGTAAACCCATGGTAGTGTCAAGCTCCGTTTGCAATTAGCCGTACCTTATGAAGTCAAAAAGTTTCTATTAGATCTATTCAAAAGCTAAACATAATGACTATAATGATACCTGATGTACGATAATGATTGTATTAATTTTAGTATATATACAGTTCACTGAGCTGCCCTTTGGTATCAATCCTATTCAATTTATGAGCAAAACTCTCAAAAATCACGAGGTGCCGTTACGACCACTCCTTTGGACACTGTACCATTGGTAGTAATAATTACACTTTTACTCGAATCACGTATTGATCAAATCTATTCAAAGGCTTAACATACACTCTTAATTGTTTTTACTCTGTTGAGTAAAAATTTAGTCAACGGTCACAGCTCATTGCTGAGTAAAATCTTACTCAATATTGAGTAAAATCTTACTCAACATTGAGTAAAATCTTGCTCGGTTGAGTCAATACTATACTCAACGTTGAGCACATCTTACTCAATGTTGAGTAAAGTTTTCCCAACGTTGAGTAAGATTTTACTCAACAAAATGAGCTGTAACCGTTGAGAAAATTTTTACTCAACAAGAGTAAAAAAAAAGAGTGTAATAACTATACCTGATTTGTACGAATGTTACCGAATAAGATGCAATTTTGTAAATTAAAAAAAAAATACGCACAATGCACTAATTGCATTTTTATTAAACGTATGATAAGGGACACATAAAACGTATGATAAGGGACATAATCAATATATAGACGAGCGATCGCTCGGGGCGCCTGAGACATGAAGCCAAGTAGTTGATCGTCCTACCTTTTGAATTTCGCTAATCTGTGGCAAACAATCAAGTGATACAATGGTCAATCATTAAAAATGGTTGCTCGCCCCAGGTATTAAAAGCATTAGCCATGAGCACCAAAGTAAAGTTCAAAACACCATTCCGAAACACGTACTAATATTACAGCAATTTAGAATGTAATTCCAGCTAACATAACTACTGCAATCTTTGTCAAAAGTGCTGGAGCGAAAAAAACAGACGCTGAAGAAAATGCATCCCACGTACCCCCTATACAATGTTGTAGCATCAAGTGTCGTTTTCTGGCCACCGGGGGAACCAACATTGAGACAGTGGTGTCGGGAGGGGGTCAGTGCTTGAGGAAGCATCAAGCCTTGCTGACCAAAACCAAAAAAATGGCCATTTCAGTGCCTGGAAATTTACAAAATTGCGGCATTTTTATGCAGCAACTTTCGGATGTTGCTCCAACTACTTTTGACAAAGATTGTAGTAATATCCAACAGGTAATTATTTGTGATCTGAATATTTAATTCTCCGGAAGATGAAAAATTTAGTAATAGTGTTTCTGGAAATAAATTACTAAATATTTAAACTTCTTTGTTACTAACACTACATGTTTTAGTGAAGAAATCATGTTGTTAAGTACATAAGTGGTGCTTTGGCAAAATGAGCGGAAAGTCGCGATTTTCAAAATTGAGTTTATGACATATTGTAATTCTCTATAATCTCAGCTTTCAAATGATATTTTATATGCCATACTTTCTTTCTACAGTCGTCATTTAGAGATCGAAATACAAGGCATTCCACTCAAAATCTGGCAGTAAAATATTGCCGCAAGTCGATTTTAAAGTTACTGATTACTATAGTGCATGATAGCATAACGCGATCAATTACCCGTGAATAACACTTCCCAGCGTAATTGACCATCAAAGCGCGAGGTATAGTTGAATACTTATGCATTAATGCGTTTTATGTCAAAAAATAAATTTGATCTTTTCACCATATTTTTACTTTAGCAGCCATTTATTAATAATCTTCAATCGCGACTTTCTGCTCATTTTGCTACAGCACCACTAATATAATGTTCACTTTTAAATCAATAGGCGTACATTTGGAATCGCAAATTTTAGCAAAATAAAAACACTGCTGACAGAAGCCAAAGAAATGAATTTGGGTGAAAATTGTTATTTAGAGCAAGTGATATGTTTTTTTGTTTGTTATTATTCTATTAGGATCTTTATTTGATACAAATATGTTTTCACAAGTTTTCATATCCAAGTGGATCATGGCTAATGTCTTTAACTTGGCTCGGGTCCTTGCACGGCTCGGGATAGTTGCTTCAGTCTAAACTGATTATGTCCCTAAACTGTTGTATTATATACCTTCCTCTTTCAACTTGCAGATCATATCAACAAGCTCGTTGGTGGAAGACGCGTTATCCGTTAGCTTTAGAAACAAATGGTAATAAATAAAATATAAATCAAGAGTTATATAAACATTACTTGTAAAACATAGATGGCCTTCAAAGAAAAATTCGCTACCAAACATTTGGTCGTAATCGTTTTAACAAACATTTGAGACAAGGTACACGGTTGCTCATATAGTTGGAATAAAAATATTTTTATGTAAAGGTCAATTTATGATGAACATATCTGAAAACTTATGTTGCTTTTGGTCAGATATGATAGGTAATCTTGTTGGGTGTGAAATGGAATTCCGAATGTGATCAATTTCTTCATCACTGAAAACTTTAACTAGTCAAGCAGCTGCTTGACTAACTTTAAACTAGTCAGGCAGGTTAGTCCAGCTTGCCGTTGGTCAAGTTTGATTAGTTTGACGTTGGTCAAGCCAGGCTTGACTAGCTTGTAAACTAGTCAAGCCCACTTGACTAACGTGCAAAACCTTGCTTGACGAGTTTGCCAAAATGAGAGCTTGACTAGCTTGACAGTACAAAAGAGCTTGACCAACTTCAAGTTGGTCAAGCTGGCTTGACTAGCTTAAGTTAGTCAGGCTGAGCACGGTCAGGTGGAGTCATTGATGGCAACATGGTGGACAGCACAGACATGTAAAACATCGTGCCGTTGTTTTGACCTCATAAATATCACCATTATGTACTGATGTATCGTGAATCATAACATTTGATTATATGCAGCTCACGGACTATTTTGGTCATATGTCACTCTTAAACCTCTCTCAACATTATTGACGAATTAGCTATATATACATCGTGGATTAAGCTTAAAAGCTTGTTATCGTACATGCATGTGCACTGGCGTGCTCGACTAGCTTGCCTGACTAACGTTACCTAGTCCCGCTTGACTAACGTATCGTAAGTCAAGTCTGCTTGACTAACGTTAAGTTAGTCAAGATGTGTACCGTCTGGACTAACTTAAAACTAGTCAGTAAATAGTCAAGCGACTAGCCCAAACTAGTTCAGCTTGCTGGACTAACGTCAAGCTGGTCAACAGACTAACTTAAAACTAGTCAAGCAAGTAAAATGAGACTAGTCCAGCATGCTGGACTAACGTCAAGCTGGTCAACAGACTAACTTAAAACTAGTCAAGCAAGTAAAATGAGACTAGTCCAGCATGCTGGACTAGGCTAAGTTAATCATCCTTGTTAGTCCAGCAATACAGACTAACTTAAAGCTAGTCTAGATGTGTACCGTCTGGACTAGCTTAGCTTAAAGTTAGTCACACTGACCAGTTTAGGTTTTCAGTGATGTACTTGATAGGGGGCAACGACAAAAATGGATCGAAAACGGGATTTTTAGGTCAAATTTTATTTGACCCCGCCTTTGACCCCATCACTTCTTTACTTAAGTTGAGTGGTCATATTGAATGTTTACTTGTAGTAGAGTGAGAATCAAGTGATTGAATGTCTTGGACACACTTGATTGCGCCAAGAGAATGTTTGGAAGCAAAGTACAAAATGATCCTCCAACGTTCCTCAATTTACAAAATTAGGGTTTTGGTGAACGTCGAATGGTCCCTGGTGGTATATGACATCTTCAAAACCAACAGCGCAACCGCTTAAGCCACTGAGGCAGATGGTATACAACCGATACAAGGGTTGAATAATTACCTTTATACATACAAAATGCCGCGACAATCTTTGATCAACCTTAAAAGTTATATACATTTCGGGAATAAAAAATGGGAAAGTTGTATGAAGGACATATGTAGACCTATTCATAATTTTTCAATCACTTGCTTTAATTTTGTGTCAGTGGGTAATGAAGGTCAAGGACTTGATAGACAGATTGTGGGTGGTAAGTGGAAGGGGTATGTCGAGGGATCAGCGCAAGATGTCAGTTGGTAAGGATGGTCAGGGAATTAAGACAGAGGGAGGTTGGTAAGTGGTAGGAATATGTTGATGAATCAAGGAAAGATCTATATTTAATGGTGGAGTCTCTACAAACTTAACTGTTGTTAAGTTTATAGTCAAAATGACGTCAACAGGTTTCTTCAAAATTTGACGTTTTTTTTGCCATTTCATAATTTGACCTCATTCGGATCATTTGATTTTGTTGAAGTATTACCAGATTCAAGTGTTAGAAAGTGTTTTTAATAGGAAATGATTACAAGTGCTAGCAGCAGCAGCAACGGTAATATAAAATACTCTATAGAAACATCAAACGTCTACGCTAAATTTTAAAGTCAAGTGCTTTTAGCGAACACTTGCTGATGCATACATTGAAAGTTATATTATCATTTGTAACTACACCGCCATGGAAAGTTAATAACTAGAAAAGTTTTTTTCGGTGTTTAATTCTATATTTTAGGCAATTCTTGTCATGTTGACGCTACTTCCGGTTTCAGTTGCGGAAAATTCCGACGGATGCATTTTTCATTTTTACTTGTTCACGAACAAACTATAGCATTATATATATACACTAAAAATGACTAAATTATATTTGTCGAACTTTATACTAAATAATTCATGGATAAGAAGCTGAAAAGATAATGTCACTTTACAAAGGTTACATTTATTTTCATTCACTTTACTTCAATCTTTTCGCCATTTTCTAAGTTCTCTACGAATAATTGTCAAAATCTGTTCGACGTAACACATTAACTATGAAGAAATTGGTTAGAAAGTAATGTTTGATTTGCATGAGTTATCTTTATATCCCTATACCTGTAGTGGCTTAACACCCACTTAACCAAATTTATGCGGAAGTTTATAATTTCTAGTCCCTAATGTTATGCATGCGCATGTGGCAATGAAATCATTTAACCATGAAATTAATTTGTACCCCGTTGTGATCACTGAGCGTGAATAACTAAAGTCCTTTTGTTCTAATCAACATCATTCGATCAGTTTTGCCAGAAATGAGAGCATAGTATGTGCGCCATAAAAGTTTAACGTATGTCTCACTTAAACTTAGCGTGAAATCTAGCCATTCTATACGTTGTTTCTTCATCCATCTGATCAATAAACGACATTTGTAAGGATAAGGTTTAATACCGATAATGCAATCGCAACTGGCATTCACACGCTAATCAAAACACACATAAATCAATAGCAACCACTCAAGCAGTGAATACCGCTGACCAAATGTCCCAAATTATGCTCGAAGTTCTGTGATTGTACAATGTCACACAATTGTTTTATGTAGCTTTAATTACAAGTTACACTTTGTTTTACCATATCTTGATGTCTAAATGGCATAATTTGTATGAATAAAACAACACGAGACGCATATTATAGTGGTGTTTAAAGTAAGTGTTCCGCTGCCGTTATTCTAACAGCTGCTTATTTGTATTTAAAAAGAAATAAGGTTACCGTTCCAAATAGCGATAGCGTTTTTACAACGCAACCTCTCAATTGAAGATTTTAACTCTTTTTGTTACTGTCGCACGCTCTAGAGAGTCTACCCAACGACAAAAGCAATTCAGTCTCGAAGTGTTACGTGTAATCCAATTATCACCCTAACAACTGGTTCACGCTTTCTAGTTTTGAACCATGATCGAATTGATCACCACATAGATATATAGCATACACCGTTGTCAGGGGATGTGCGTGAACCAGTTACTGGAGAAGTTACATAACCACTACGATACTGAATTGTCTATAACTACAACGTAGGCCTAATCGATTGCTAATAAAATTTTAGCTCTTCGTGCAGATTCAATGAGTATTAAAACTAAAAATTCAATTACAAGCCGGGCGTGCGATTTAATTATTGCTTGAGGTGTGATATTTTGAATATGGACGTATCATACGCGAGACCCTTCATGCGGGATTTCATGCCCGTTAAATATTCATACCCTGTATTCATATCTTTGTGTATGTTTATAGGTAAAAAGGTGTGTAAAATACCTTTTTTCTCGCCAATTTAGTGTAAAATGAATAAAATATTAGAGAGAATCATGAATGATTCAAGAATGATTTAACACATTTTTTTTCTGCAAAAGTATTTAGAAGTTTAAAGTAAAATTCAAAATGATGATTAGGAATTTCAGGAACTTTAAAATTTATTTAAACTTTGTCATTAATTTCTTATTAATTTTATATTCAAATTATTTTTTATCTATTAAGCTAACAATTTAGTAAAAAGAGAATTTTATTATGTCTTTAATGCCCTAAAATACCCACATACTTTTAAAATACGGATATGGATCTTAGTATTTGCATCATAAAAGGGCTGTAAATTCTTTGCAATAGTGATCTTTAATATCACGTGACCATTGCCCTATTGATTATCCAATGGTCACGAGATATATGAAGAAAATTAACAAGTGTAGAGAAATACCGGGGAGGCTTCCAAGGCGGTGTAATTTCTACATATTAATACTTATTTTAATCAAAAGGTAGATTTTGAATAAGATCGGGTGATTCGTATCTTTATCATGTCTAAAGTTCTTCAAATGTCGTTACCGAGAATAATAATTTTAGCATACAGTCACGCTAATAAAATGAAATAAAAATCTAACATTTTGACGGAATTGAGAGTTTTGAATTAATCAACCCTTTAGATTAATTAAATTTATGGAATATAAAATTGCCTATCTCACTTTATATTCCTGCCTATGTTACAACATAATAATAATTTATATAGTTGCTTATCTCACTGTATATTTCCGCCAAACTGACAGCAAGTTGTCAGTTAGGCAGAAATACTGTTGCCTATCCCATTTCTATATGTTATTTATAATTGTCTTTCTTAATGAAATTGCCAACATGATTTTTTATGGTTGCGTAATACTTCTACAGATATGTTTACTTTGCCATTATTTTTGCTTTTTATCTCCACCTTATTGTACAGGACATGTTCAAAAAAGGTAACGAACTACACATATTAAAATACATTTCTTTTTTTCTTTCTCAATTGTGTCAAAATGTTAAGGCCTTAATACACTTCGTCATTTTTGTAGTCCGATCTATGGTAAGTTAATCTCTTCTTGCAATGATGGTTATGTTTTTCACAACGGTGGAATTGTACATGGTAAATTTTCATTCAGCATGAAAGTTTACACCATTCTTAAAAAGTAATCACAACTCGAAAAAGCCTGAAAAAAAATGTCTACAAACTACAAAAATTACGAAGTGTATCAAGTCTATGATAATTTTATTAACGTGCCGATATTGTTATAAAAGCTGTCTGGGAATGAACTCAATAGTGTAGGCTAATGTAAAATCTATAGACATTAATTAGTCTTTACAAGTTTGGGTTTAAAATGTTTGATACATGCCACAAGTCTTTGTTATATCATTAATTCAAATACATTTTCTTATCAATAACGGATGCTTGGTGTTGTAAACCACCAAACATCATGTTTAGCATCTGAAGTGTGGTGTATTTCTCTTAGAAAATACATTTGAATTATATAGTTTTTTATTTTAGTATATATGGGTTAGTCGACCTGCTTACATTGTCACCAAATAAATATGATCGAACATTAAGTATAGACGAGTAAGAAACATTTGATGCCATTGTAATAGGAATCACAGTCTCCTGATATTACTGTCCGGGTTGTACTTGTATATGGCTAACAACTCTCAGGAAACAGTAGCTTCACGCTTTATACCGTTCAGGATTCCGTTATGGTCTATGGAAGGCGGATTTTGATTATAGTGGACCTTGATTACTTTTACACAGATGTAAAAGTAATCGTGGTTCCCCTGAAATGGCAGTCCGCTTTCAGTAGACCATAACCATAACGGAATAAAGGGACTTACATTCCTGCTACACCGGTTAAATGACTTTGCCTTGGGAAAAAATCTAAATCACATAATAAGGAAAATGTTTTAAAGTTTACATTGAAGGATATAGAACTTTACATAAAGAAAGAAGTATTTTTTGTAGGTGAAAACGTTTATACGAATGAGATAATTAATATAATGCTATCGTACATTTTTTGAGATTTAAAAAAATGAAAATTCTTCCGAACTTAGCAATAGTCTCAGGATTATGAACGGAGATCGATGTTTTATTGTTTTTTTTGCAATATAAATAAGTCGGACCATTAAGAATAGTAGTCATGATTGGCTTACTTGTATTGTACAAAGGCTTAAATTCAAAAACACAAGTTTCACTTTGTTCTCCTTTTTTAGATATTAAACTTAAAAGAAGTCATTTTCAAAAATATTTTTGCTTCGAAATAAGAATATTGTTGTCTATTACACAGAAAACAAAATGCAATGTGGGAGCAATAGAACATTTTTTTTTAAATCAACTTGACATTAATGACATTTCTTTGAAGAAATAAACATTTACTCACAAAATGATGCACGTTAGTCTCAGTTTCATTTAACTCCATGTTTTTTTAATACTCAAACCCAGGATCTCATGTCTTTCCATATAAATATATAGAATAGAATAATAAATGTATAAGTAAATATACACACAAAAAATAAAAAACTGTTATACGTACCGCCTTCTCCGCCTTTGCCTTTTGGATAGCATTTTTGTCGTCAACTTCAGCAGCCCAAGTATGAACCGACAAAAGGAGCACGAGAAAAATTGCTTTCTTCATACTTGGTTGTAAGTTGACACTTCAAAACCATAAGTAGAGAATGAGTAATTCATGATCTACCATCCAATTTATCGTACAATTATCTTTTTTTTTTTGCGTTGTTGCAAAAAGAGGTTTGGTCAAATTACAAACAAATTCAAAATTCATTGGTTGAGCTTAATATGTACACACAATGAGTGATTACTGATTTTGATCTGTCATGATATTATATTTTCCAAACTTAGTTTTGAGCTATCATAATAATATTGTTTACATATTTGTAGTCACGTGACCCATAGAATAACGTTATTGAAGTCACGGTACTGGATGGGGAGACCAAGCAGGCATTGTGTATGCCTTTCATATCACAATTAATTATTTTTTATACCGTATTCTGTTTCAGATATACATAGGACAGAAATTTATGCCACCCAGGATCACTTCTCGCAACAGTGGTGTCTACCAAAATGATGAGCGGTGCGGATAGATACCATAGTTGCATTACAATAGCATCTGTCATTAAGTGCATACCTAATACATTTTTGCTTAATAGCATCCAGGGCCCATATTCATGAAACACCGCTAACTCTGGGTTGGCTGCTAACACTTTGTCTACCTGTAAATATGGGCCCAGAACCCTCAACTATTAACCCTCGTCTAACCAAGGTGAAGGGAGCTTCCCTAAGGTTGTTCTTCCGAAGCATAAAAACGCAAAAGCAACCGACTCCAGGCATTTGGGTAATCTTTTTTCAATCCTTTGCGGTCACTTTGATGAAAACAATTGAGGAGTACCACCTAAGGTGGGGTTAGAGTACCCTTCAAAGTTTGAGTGTAGGGGGTTGATGCAAATCTGGACAATTTTAAGTTGACAAATATATGCATGCTATGATGCCATGTTAGAATTATTATTTACCTTCTTTATTTGCAAAAAACCTGATGAAATCCCGTTATTTAGAACTTCCTGAGCCCCTTTTTCGGTAACTATACGTCTTCCCGGGGTGGTTATCACTCCCTGATTCTGAAACTTACACCGTGTACACGCCCAAAATTATACATCGTTTGGTTCTATAGTATAGAGTAGGGTTTCCTCTTTACTTACACTGATAGGAAGATTATGAAAATCGGTCAGAATACATAATTATGAAGTCACTCAGTATTTCCAAACCAATTTTTTTTTGTCAAAAACGGTCACTTCTTCAAATGTTTGTTATAAAAATTCTAGATGTTGGAATTTCATCACGGTTTTTGCTAATAAATGAAGGAAACAACAATCATAACATGTCCTGTAAGTGCATGCCTTGCAGATATTTTTTTCCAACTTAGGTATCCCCGATTTTGTTCCATCAAACTGACTGCAAAATAAAAGAATGTAAAATAATTACCTTAATGCTTAAGGTCGCTTTGTTTTGCGTTTTGATGCTATCGGTGACCATCCATTTAGGGGGGTTGTAAATTCCACCCCCTCAGGAAGATGAGGTTCTGAGGTTGTTTGCCGACGGCTTTACAGTAGACTTGTCCATGAGCATGATGAGGTAGTGTTCTGTTTTCAAAATATCCGTGACCACCAAACCAAATATCCTTGTTCAGTTTTATGCTAATTGTAAGCCACGTAATATCAGAAAATGTTTCTGGGGTTATAAATAACACATCTGGTTTAACACCAGGTCAAATGATCAAGAAATGTTTACAGAAATAATCAGTTGAAAGAAACATATACAAGAGATATAGATAACGAATTTGGTGCTGACGAAGTACTATTGCAAAACGGCTTATAGACCATTTCTTTTTCAAAAATGAGTTTTTGATACATTCTTGTCCATGTAATGTTCAACGTAATCGGAGCGACCCTAGTAACAAAGATTTGCTCTTTATTGACCTTAAACGATTTTCATCAGGTCATTCAATGCAAATATTTAAAATTTTAGGTTATTAAGAATTCCCAAAAAGGTTGAAATGAAAGTTCTCAAGTGCGTCCCTTATAAATTTGTGGTTAATCAAAGCATTTAAAACGTGAACTTAGACCCCTCAGTGACCCTTAATGACCACAGGAAATTAGAAATAAATTAATGTTGCTAAAGTAGGTATAAGCTTCAGATCATTTGGAGCATACAGAAATGAACTTTAAAACCCTAGAGTGACCATATATTGATCTTGAATTATTTTTAAGATAATTATGTTAATGTTACGCAGGGTCCTTAGTTGACTTTGATCAAATTATTTTCAGTGAGTCAAAAATCATGTTTAGAGTCCCTAGATAATGCGAAAACGAATAAATAAAGAATAATTCTTTCGAACGTGTGTAGCCTTGAGCAGGATCAAATTTAAGTGTGCCTTATGTTCCATAGCATCCTTGGTATGGCAGGGTAAAGTCTTTCTATGTATCTTTTACCCCTATTACGGGGCAGATGTCCTCCAACTAAAGAAAATTAAGTGGATAGAAACTGTATAGACATGTGTTTTCAGCAACATTTCATTTTGTTTTTAATTGTTTCATATCATATATAACATACTACAAAGACTTTTAAGTGAGCAACAGTTTAACCTATCATGCAAACATGAATTTTAAGTGAACAAATAGTTTATCAATCAATCACTTATTCATTGCTTTATGAGACAATCCTTCACAAACACGTGTTTTCTGGGAGCGTAATATGTACAACCCTGGTAAAAATATTAACAGCTAGTTTTACAATACATTACATCTTTGGATAGTTGTATGGAAAAACACGTAACTCTTGAAAAACTTATTAAAGATTAAATGTGGTAAATGTGGGCAATAAGAAGTGAGTTTAAAAGCTTCTGCTACAAAAGTCATTCTGATCATGTAGTCTATTGGTGCTCTAACTGTAAATGATATGCACAAAACTATCCACAATAAGATTTAATATATATGCCCGAGATATTCGAGGCAAACGCGATAATCAGCGCCATTTACACGAATTCATGCTTGATCAGGTTTGGATTTGTGTGCGTTCAATGCTATATTTTAGCTGTGCTGGAAATGTTGCAAGATTTCAAAAGAACAGATCACAATGCAAGTTAACAGAAAGGTGACCGATAAAAGGAAAAAAAAGAGAAAAGGTGGAGAGATACTCTAACAAAATACATTGGAATTGATGCATAGACAATGATAGTATGAAACAGTGGCGTAGCCAGGCCTTTCTCCAAGAGTGGGCAAACCACCCAAGATTTCTCCAATGGATTTTATCGAGCGACTTTACAGGGGTTCCAAGGGGCCGACTTAGCCGGGTTTTTCAAGAAAAACTGCCAAATATTGTGCTTTATGAAGTTTTCAACCTAATTTTTAGCCATTTTCAGCTCTACTTGTCGTAATTTTATGGGAAAAAGGCAATTTCCTGCCCCCTTTATTTTTCTCCCAGGTCTTCAAAATTTCTCCAAAAAATTTCCGAGGTAGGCATTTCGCCCACCTTGCCCACCCCTGGCTACGCCACTGGTATGAAATAAACAGAATAATACTGTTATGAGGGGGGCTTTATTCAACAGATGGGTGAAATATAGCTTAGATAGTTAGATGGTTGTATAGATGTATAGATACATCTCACAGCAGTTGTTTCCATGCTGAATAGGACTATTATTGCGTGTGTTGTAACTATTATGCTCAATACAATACACGTTATCTGAAAATGTGTCTCTTATATGAAAAGCAATGCGAAACAAACCAGTTTATTATCCAATAATGAAACGTTTAATATTATTCTATTCTTTACAAACACCTGTTATTTGGAAACTATTGTATACAAACCCAGAGACAAAAAACTATTTAGCGAGACAAACATTTTTACCAATCATTAATGTCATTCAATTTTAAATGCGATTCAGTACCACTTGTTTTCTAGGAGACTTTTATGTTTACAATTTACGAAAAATCCCAAGGGTGGAAACCAGAATTACAACCAATCATGGATCAATCATAAAACTTGGAGCCATATACCAGACGTCTTTCTACTTCACGGACTTTCACATTTAGACTGGTTTTAATCATCTACCAACAGTACATAACTGTTACGGTACTGAGGGTTGTTCAACACTCAATATCTCAAAGAGTGCCACATATGCTCTGATTCATGGGTTGGCAGAACAACCGCTAAAAACACAGCGACACAGTATGAACTGTAGCTATATTTGTGCGACCTTTTTATGGAAATATACAAGGTATGGCTAACAATAAAACTTGATTTTATCCTTTTACATAATTTCGTTGTAAGGGACTGTTCACGAACACTTGTAAGGGGGAGGGGCCTGATGCAAAAACAAATTATCGCCGAAAATTTTCGGGCCCCACTTTTCGACCTCGAAAAATTTAAGGCCCCCCCCCGTTTTTTGCGACAAAAATTAGTGGTTAACCCTATAGAACAGGATGTAAACTCAATTTTTATCGGACAATTTGTGGTAGTTTTTTCAAGCCCCCCCCCCCCTTATGAGGGTGAAAATTTCTAAAGGCCCCCCTTTTGCATCAGCCCCCTAACAAATGTTTGTGAACGTTCCCTAAACAATTGAGATTGATTAATGGATACACAAGTACCACTTTAAAACAGTTACATTTTCAGTTTGGTTGTAAACATTATACACGAGGTGAGGCCACATTGGATAAAATTCTTACCAACTTTTAAGCATATTACTGTAAGCCTACACCGTTTTCCCCAATACATGTGTGTCCTGGCGCCCAAATCAAAGTACTAACAAAAGGCCAAAAAGTATCATCAAAAAATCAATTAGACCAATTAAAGCCTCCGGTATTCATGAGTTTGGAAGACGGATTTTAAATTGGCCTCCGGTGTTTAATTCTCAAGGAGTTTCTTCCAAAACTGATCAATTCTATAAAATTGTGAAAGATAGCATAGATACTTATTTTACGACCCGTGAAATAAGAGTCAACGTATCTGACAAACCTTTGATGTCAACCAATACTAAAATCTTAATTTGCAGAAGACAGGAGGTTTTTGATCATTCTCGTCCATTGTTTAGGCGCTTCTACAGGAACAAAGTTCAGCGAGCTATTGCAGCAGATAAGAAAGAATTTTATCATGACAGGGTTCAAAGGCTTAAAAATTCAAACCCTGCTGGGTGGTACAGGGAAATTCGTGTAATGACTACTAAAAACAAGTAACAATATGTATAATTAAGCCGCCTCCAGGTGTTGATAATACAATTGACACTGATGTTGCTCATTCTATTAATAGACATTTTGTTTCGATTGAAGAAGATATTAGTCCTTTAAATATGCAGGACCTGCCTGCCTTTCTCCTAGCTCCAACACCTGTAAGTCCGGTGTTATTCCACTGGCAAGTTTACAAGAAGCTTTCTAAACTTAATGTCAAGAAAGCAGGGGGGCCAGATGGTATCTCGGCTAAAATAATAGGGAAGTTTGCATACGAACTTAGCACCCCATTAACTGATATTCTGAACTCTTCTTTTAATGAAGGTATTGTTCCACAGCAATGAAAGCAAGCAATAGTTGTGCCGATCCCAAAATCTAACCCGCCTACCTGGAACCAGCTCCGACCCGTCTCGCTGACGGATCACTTTGCTAACTTAGGTAGCGGAGTCATTTATTGGCTAATGGATGATATTTAGCCAGCTATTGATGTTAACAAATTTGGCAATCGCAAAGGGCACTCAACGGCACACTATCTCGTCAAATTGCTTGACAATATATTGAAACATTCAGACAAACCATCTAGCCTATCAAGAATTGTCATCACAGATTTTAGTAAGGCATCGATCGTGTCGAATATAATGTTGCCATTCCAATGCTCATCAAAATGGGGACCAGGCCTTCAATCATACCTTGGATTTGCAGCTTCCTCTCACAAATATCTCAATGTGTTAGATACCAGGATAGTGTCTCTCCTTGGCTCGAGCTCTCTGGTGGTCTGCCTCAGGGTACGCTCATCGGACCAGCTACCTTTGTTGCGCAGGCAAATGACGCTGCTCTTAAAACCGAGGTAAATAAGAACGTTCTCAAGTACGTTGATGACTTGACTATTGTAGAGAACACTTTCTGCGGCAAACCATCCACTATCTAAACTAACCTCAAGGATTTCAACGAATGGGCGGTCAAAAATAAGATGACTCTAAACACCAAGAAGTGTATGTATATGGATGTTACATTCGCTCGAAATCCTTGTAGGTTGGACCCATTGCGACTTTCGGATGAGGAACTGCAATCCACTGATGTCGTTAAAATCTTGGGAGTTAAGATATCCAAAGATCTTAAATTGGACATTCATATCTCTGACATTACGAATAAGGCCAGTGGGCGATTATTTATGCTAACTACTTTGAAACGTTTTTGTATGCCAATTCAAGATCTTAAAACTATTCATATTGGGTTTATAAGACCACTGAGTATGCTGTTCCTGCATGGCATCCTGGGCTTTCGGAGAAACAACATCTGGCTCTTGAGCGAATACAAAAGAGAGCTTGCAGGATTATGTTAGGAACTAATTACATTTCATACCAAGATGCTCTTGAACGATGCCAGCTTTCGTGGACAAGCCAATTTGAAGGACGGTTTACATAAAGAGCTGTATCTTAAGACCTAATGATGCAAATTGCATTAAACTTTTAGGGATTGTTTAAAAGGTATTAATAATCATTCCTGTGCAAATTCAAGTTGATTGAGGTACAATTACTGTCTAAAATGTGACCTTGAACTTGGGTTCTAAGTTTTTTGATCCACCCTGTAGTGTAGCAGAGTTCAAATCTCTCTTGAAGACTTACCTGTTTTCCTAATTTTATTTGTTTTTCTTTGTGATTGTGCTGCGCTTTGTATCCTTTGGCAAAGGCGCATTATAAATGCCGTGTTTATTATTATTATTATTATTATTTGTATTATTTCAGCTTTTTGGCTGCTATTTGCATTTTGTGCTAATAAACCATGAATAAATTATTAAAGGTGAGCAGAAAAAAATAATCAATTAAGTTGAACTACATAAAATGCTAATGAAAAGAATAGCGCTAGCTATAGCATATCTCCTTCTACCTAAGGCCACGAACTTATTGAACATCCCTGGTGTTATTTTGGTTGTTACAAAATGAGTGTATCTGTGGAATGGATTGACCCATGTTGAAAAATCAAAACGTTTTATCGAAAACTGAGCCCATATCCATAAAAGCTTACTAGCTAGCAATCAACTAAGCCCTAGGTTGAAATACCTGTGAATAGGGGCCAAGAACCTTCAACTATTAACCCTCGTCTAACCAGGGGTGGGGGTGGGGTAGGGTGGTTGAACCCCCTCCCCTAAGGTTTCCCCCGAAGCATAAAAACGCAAAAGCAACCGACCCCATGCATTTGTGTAATCTCTTTTCAATCCTTTGCGGTCATTTTGATGAAAATATTTGAGGGATACCACCTAAGATGGGGTTAGAGTACCCTTCAAACTTGGGGTGTAGGGGGTTGATGCAACCCTGGAAAATTTTAAGTATAAAAATATATGCATGCTATGATGCAGAAACTTGCAGGCCATGTTAGAATTATTATTTTCCTTCTTTATTTGCAAACAAAAAAACCCGGTGAAATTCCGTTTTTAGAACTTCCTGAGCCCTTCATTTTGAAACTTACACGCTCAACATTATATATCGTTTGGTTCAATAGTATAGGGTAGGGTCTCTTATTTACTTCCATTGATAGGATGATTATAAAAATCGGTCAGGATACGTAATTATGACGTCACACAGTATTTCCGGACCAATTTTTTGTCAAAAATGGTCACTGCTTCAAATATTTGTCATAAAAATTCTAGGTGTTGGAACTTCATCACGATTTTTGCTAATAAATGAAGGAAACGACAATCCTAACATGTCCTGTAAGTTTCAAGTTCATACCTTGCACATATTTTTTTTCCAACTTAGGTGGTACCCCCGATTTTGTTCCATCAAAACTGACCGCAAAAGGATGTAAAACAATTACCTAAATGCTTAGGGTCGCTTTGTTTTGCGTTCGATGCAATCGGTGATCATTTAGGGTGGGGGGGGGGGGGGTAGTTAAACCCCACCCCCTCAAGAAGACGAGGCTCTGAGGTTATTTGTCGACGGCTTGACTGTAGACTTGGCCATTGAAGTCTTGTCCTGTTTTCAAAATAACCACCAAGCCAAATACATTTTTTAATGACAGTTTTATGCAAATTGTAAGCCACGTAATATCTCAAGATCGTTCTAACACATCTTGTTTAACATCAGGTCAAGAAATGTTAACAGAAATGTAGAGGAGATGCTTTAAGGTGTAGGATCCGATCACATTCTCATCTTCTCGGGCTCAACCGGAAGTAGTATATTTTTCGATTCCAAATGAAAGCCAGTATTTTTCTGATTATAAATCCAAAATGTCACTTCCAAATTCTTTATATATAGTTTCGGAGATATAGCTCAAAATGTAAAATTAATTGGTATACCTATTTTCCATTTATTTTGTATTTACATAACAGCCTCATCCCCAGGGCTGCATAATTTCTTTTGCCTCTCAAAAGAAAACAAGACACAAGCTAAAATTGAAACCTGGCATAATGAATTTCCGAGGTCAAGGTCAATTAGTTAAAAGTAAATTATACACACATTAAAATGGAAAACCAGGCTACACCTTTAAGTACCATAGATACAGAGCTGCATATTGCAAAACGCCTTAGAGACCATTTTTTTTTCAAAAATGAGTTATCGATACTTGTCGAATAAATTTATAAAATTATAAAAGGTAATCGGAGCGACCCTAGTAGCGGAGATTTGATCCTTATTGACCTTAACCCTCGTCTAACCAGGGGGAGGTGTTTAGAGTCCCTAGATAATGCGAAAACGAATAAATAAAGAATAATTCTTTCGAACGTGTGTAGCCTTGAGCAGGATCAAATTTAAGTGTGCC